>CP139509.1:107158563-107257511 GCA_021014915.2 Artemisia tridentata subsp. tridentata | reverse complement strand
GTTGTAATACCCTAAAATTAGGATTCGTAATTTTAGCACTAATTAAATTTTAACCTAAGTCTCTAATATGGTTACGAAATAAATTAAACTATAATCTATGAAATTATCACACTTAAGTTTAATCTAAAACTATATGATATGTTTCCTAAAATTCTAAACAACATATACACAACATCTATTTAATCTTTACGTACACCTTATACTTTGTTATCAAATTCTCCATAAACTTTGATTTACATGACATAAAATAAATAAGAATAAGAGATAAGGATTAAGTTATATAATTTGTAATATCCTAAGTAAATAAAAGATATGTTTTGCCCTTTTCTTTTCTCCCAAGATATATGATTCCCACAATACATTATACGGTTTCCAAGTTTTATTTGTACGTTTTCTAAACTTATAAGATCAAACCGTTCCATCATAATTTTCTTTCACACTGAAACAAAGAAAACAAGAAGTTCCTGGAGTATCTTCCTTCAAGAGGTGTCGTGTGTTTCTGTCCAAGTCAAGAGAGGAGTGCTGCCATTTTTGCTGTGGTTTAATTCGAAGGTTAAAGACTTTGTTGTGAGTTTCAGATCGTCTAGGGCTCTTGTTCTTTTGCTTTCTGTCTCGATAATCAGCCCAAGGTACACACAGCCTCTTCTTTTGGTCACAAAATCTGATATACGACTAGACTATAAACAAACCTAATCTGAATACACTTGTAACATGCTGGATATGTAGCCTCTCATTATAATAAGTAAGACGTGTGTTTATATATGTATAAGACCTCACATGAACTCTTAGATAAGAACTTGTAAATCTGTTAATCAACCTATGTGCTTTCTTTTCTTTTCAGCCTTGTCGACCCATGTCTTTTTCTGTCCTAATATAACGACTCATGGTTTAAATATGCTCGCTTACACTTGTGTTTGCAGCCCTTATTCGGTCGTTTAAACCCTAACATAAACATTAAATACGCATTAATTTTGAATACCAAATCTGGAAACCTAGATCCTAGTTTAACGAGAGGATTGGGCTAGTGTTGGGTTGTGTTTGTATGTGCGACTTGCGGTATGTCGTCGGTGTCAAGAACTGATGCGAGAGGTGTTGTGTGAGTGGCGTGTTGACTGCTATTGAGAGTGTGTCGCTATGTGTTTTTTGATCTGAATCGGGTCAAGTCTGCTTGCATGATGTCGTGCAGAGTCGGATGCGTGTTTGCCTCGTTATCTTTGTGTGTGTGTGTATCAGTCTGTGTCAATCATGTAGTGTGTATAGTAGGTGTTAGAGGGTGTCGAGTTTTATCTAAAAACTACATTTTGTATGTTGCATTCTGATGAAAAAAAATGGGAATAGGATTTGTGACTTGTGTCTGTCTCACTAAATTGGACTGGTCGTGTGGTGTTTTGGTCTCGTTGAACACCTGTTTGTCTCACAAGCTTGTGTGGTCGCGGAAATGTGGGGTTTTGGTGAGAGCCTCGTTAAGTGTTGGTTCTAAAGAAATAATACCGAGAGTCGTTGTTGATGTGTTGTCTCGCTGGTATAGCACCGAGAGGGGTTTAATGATTTTGGTCTCGTTAGGATCTTACTTATTAACTAAGGTTGATATATATAAACATACATATACTAATTGTTGGGGTCATTGAGATCTTGGTCTAATCGAACAACAACAGATTTCGTATATACTATAGTATAGAACCTGGAATTTATGCGTTCATATAAATACAGAACTGTTAAATTAAATACTCTTTATATTAAGGTTAATGAAAACTAAAACTAATTGTGTTTGCATGATTGTTAATGTGGGTTTGTGCATGAGTGTCAAGGGTTTGGTCTGGTGTTGTACTTTGCATGTGGGTCGTGGTCGTAAGTATTATTTAGAGAAGTCTTTGGTCTGTTGTCTGTGTCGAGTTTTGCATGCATGCGCATGCGTGCCTTATCAAACAAGGGTTGTTAGATGCATGATTTCCCCATTAATCTGAATATGGAGTTGTATTTTGAGTGTGTGATTTAAGTGTTTCGCAGGTGGTTAAAACATTGTAATATGAACTTACAACGATGTTGATTAGTATAAGGTTGTTGATTAGTATAAGGTTGTTGTGTGTCTCGTTAGTCTTGGTGTATTATGTGTGAGTTTATTTCGAATCGGGTTGTGTCTTGTTAAGTTATGGGTTGTGATCGCATGCATGTAATTGAGATCGAACATACACACGTAAATAAGTTATAACCTAGTGGTAGTAAGTCAAATGAAGTTTAAACATACTAACTTGTAAACTAGAAACGATCATGCTGATGTGGGGCTGGATATTACAACAACAACATGATAAAAGAATACACCCATATGGTTTTGGCGTCAAAGATTTGAACATAGAGTGATACTATAATCAGTTCATGACTTTCATTAGCTTAACATGTTATTTAATAATAATTCTAATATAATAGTAATACTATAATAGTAATACAGTAGGAGGTATTATTGGTTATCACATGTATTACTATATGAGCCTACATAGTATTCAGTTGGGAAAACCTATACGTTTTGTTATGTCAAAGCTTGAAGATGAAACTGCCATTGGTTTAGTGGTTATAACAGGTCGATATATACATAACCATGTGTGCGTTATAAGGACTTTGAAATAAGGCTTGAACAATTGTTAATCTCATATATAAAATGATTCATGTATAAGCTATATTCATTGATAGTAGGTATAGTAAAAATTTATGATAACATTTTAAAGTCAAATATGTATACTACTGATCCAAGTTAAGAACAATGACATAACAAGTATCTATAAAGTGCCAAACATAATAATCATTCATGTCACCAAATAATAAGTGATTCTAAATTTATGTAGATTCATTGAAGGAGGCGTGACGTAGTTTTTTTGTGTTCACTTTTTCGTTTGCTTTCTTTTTATTTGCTAAGGTACGGATATTCTACCCTTTCTCAGTAAGGGTTTCGCATTGACTCTTCGATCCTTGACTATATTTCATTCGTTATAATATTCGTTGGTGATTCCGTTTGATATGATTTCATTTGATATGATATTCAGTTCTATGTCATTTAATATGGCATTCATTCCAGTTAATATTCTTTTGTTTAAATATACTGTAATTAATTTGTTATCTCGTTTATTCTGTTACCCGAGCTAACTAGTCATGGAGGTACCATGACCATGTCATTGAGGCACCAATGGCATGACACTATCTGTGGCGGTGTGATTGGTCCACAGCGTTCCCTTTTGATATGTATATGATTATTGAGCACGTGCACTTAGTGGCCATTTTGGTACGCCAATATATTTGTCTGAGTACAGGTGTATGGTGGTGTACATAACTTTGTTTTGCAGGGAGCGTACGGATGCATCTTAGGTTCGTTTTGTGATATGATTATGTTATGGCTTGTAGTGAATGGTGGTGTGTGCCACACACCCCATGTCACTTTTGGGAGGTCATGTCTCCATTTGTTATGATATATTATTGTGTGATTAAGCAGGTGGCTGCTTTGTGAGCTCATGGATAATTTCTTATGATTCGTTGCCTTCATTACCTTTCACTTAATTTATTATTCGTTTGATTCTCATGACTTGTGACATCTTGTTCGGCAGAGTCTCTTTGATTTCACTTCATATACTTATTTATATTCAGTTCATTATTCGTTTATATCCGTTCACTGAGCTTTTTAAGCTCAGCCGCATTTTCTTTTCCCTGCGGCAGGTATTCAAGCAGGATGCTGGGATTGAGTGATGAGAGTAGGAGCTTTTAGAGGACCAACCCAACCTTAGTTTCCCCATATTTTTGAAATTAGTTTATGATTTATGTCTTGGTTATTTCATTTCATTTTAAAGCTGGATTTGATTTGTATTTCTTTGGAAGTCATTTTGTTTCATGACTTGTATTTATTTATTTAAGTCTTCTGCTTGCGTTTATTATGCTCTGATACCACACCTGTGAGGATTGGGTAGACATTAGGCTTCCTTCTGCTTTAACCGTTTCCTTTCATCTTAACCTCATTGATCATTTTTTTAGATGGTGACCACACGTGCTACTACCCTACCTGGAGGTGATGCTGCTGCTTTTAATGTGGCTGTTACGGTGGCCGTTCAAGCCTTGTTATCGGATCTCACTGCCAGGATCGTTGACGAGATTCGTCAGACAGGGACTTCTGGTGGTACTGGTAGCGATGCTCTGCACACCATGCATGTTTGGTTGGAGAAGTTTTTGAAACAGAAACCTCAATCGTTTAGCTCTGCGACTACTTGAGTTGAAGTTGAAAACTGGAATGCCCATATTGAGAAGATTTTTGAGGTGTTGGGATGTGTAGATGACTTTAAGGCTAGACTGGCTAGCTATAAGCTGGAAGGTGATGCCCTCAGTTGGTGGAAGGCTCACAAGCAGGCTAAGGGAGGTGATGGATATGTGGTCACATTGTCATGGAATGACTTTCGCGACCTTTTCTTTTTGCAGCATTTTCCGAGGTCCGAACAGCAGAAGTATGAGAGAGAGTATCACACCATTCGTCAGAAAAAGAATGAAACTAGCGGTGAATTTATGAAGAGGTTCCTAAGGTTAGTTGGGTTTTTGGGGACTAAGGCTGGTACTCATGAAGAACAGGCAAAGCATTTTAAATGGGCGTTGAATGACTGGATTCTAGATGGTATCGTAAACACTGAGTTCACGGATGTTGCGCATGTTGGGAATGCGGCTCGAAATATCGAGATTCTACGTGAGAGGTCTAGGGATAACAAGAGGAACAGGGACGGGGACAGGATACGACCAACTAAAGTGAGTGCTCGAAAGGGGTATGAGCAGAGGAGTTATGATCAACGTGGTTCAGATAGACCGGGTGCGTACAAGCAGAGGAGTCATGATCAGCGTGGTTCGGATAGGCAGAGTGATTACTATCAGAGGTCCGGGCGAGATCGTAGCCGACAGTCTAATCGTGTTACTGGATCTTCTTTTCAGAAGAAGTACCCTGACGAAACATCGTCTCCTCCATGTGATACATATGCGAAGTTTCACTCAGGGAAGCCTTGTCATAAGGTTACTGGAGCGTGTTTTTCATGTGGTTCGATGGAGCATAAGGCTCGTGATTGTCCTAAAAATGGTGGGACAAGAAAGTGAGTCCGGGGTTCGTGGTCTCTTTATTTGATTTTCATTTGTGAGGGTATTATACCCATTCCATTATGCGCTTTGATACATCTTAATGATTCGCTTTATGCTTCTGGATTATTTTTACGTTTCTACTGTTTGTTTGAAAGTTTGGAATAAATTGATGAAATTTCCTATCGTTATATTCGTATTTGTTTCATATTCATGTTGTGATTTATGCATCTCTTTCGAGAGGTTACACTATCATCCGTTATATATATGTTTCGCATCCGAGAAGATTTGTCATTTGTTTGTGAGCCTCAGGCTATTTTGGATCTTTAGGATCAGGTCATGAAAAATAAACCTTTCCGTTCATTAAAAGTCTTCGGGAGAATCATTCCGTTCATTTCGTGACTTGGTACGTTTCTTTTACTGCAATTTCGCGGACGAAATTTTTCTTTTTAGAGGGGAAGAGTTGTAATACCCTAAAATTTGGATTCGTAATTTTAGCACTAATTAAATTTTAACCTAAGTCTCTAATATGGTTACGAAATAAATTAAACTATATTCTATGAAATTATCACACTTAAGTTTAATCTAAAACTATATGATATGTTTCCTAAAATTCTAAACAACATATACACAACATCTATTTAATCTTTACGTACACCTTATACTTGTTTTCAAATTCTCCATAAACTTTGATTTACATGACATAAAATAAATAAGAATAAGAGATAAGGATTAAGTTATGTAATTTGTAATATCCTAAGTAAATAAAAGATATGTTTTGCCCTTTTCTTTTCTCCCAAGATATACGATTCCCACAATACATTATACGGTTTCCAAGTTTTATTTATACGATTTCTAAACTTATAAGATCAAACCGTTCCATCATAATTTTCTTTCACACTGAAACAAAGAAAACAAGAAGTTCCTGGAGTATCTTCCTTCAAGAGGTGTCGTGTGTTTCTGTCCAAGTCAAGAGAGGAGTGCTGCCAATTTTGCTGTGGTTTAATTCGAAGGTTAAAGAGTTTGTTGTGAGTTTCAGATCGTCTTCTGTCTCGATAATCAGCCTAAGGTACACACAGCCTTTTCTTTTGGTCACAAAATCTGATATAAGACTAGACTATAAACAAACCTAATCTGAATACACTTGTATCATGCTGGATATATTGCTTCTCATTATAATAAGTAAAACGTGTGTTTATATATGTGTAAGACCTCACATGAACTCTTAGATAAGAACTTGTAAATCTGTTAATCGACCTATGTGCTTTCTTTTCTTTTTAGCCTTGTCGACCCATGTCTTTTTCTGTCCTAATATAACGACTCATGGTTTAAATATGCTCGCTTACACTTGTGTTTGCAGCCCTTATTCGGTCGTTTAAACCCTAACATAAACATTAAATACGCATTAATTTTGAATACCAAATCTGGAAACCTAGATCCTAGTTTAACGAGAGGATTGGGCTAGTGTTGGGTTATGTTTGTATGTGCGACTTGCGGTATGTCGTCGGTGTCAAGAACTGATGCGAGAGGTGTTGTGTGAGTGGCGTGTTGACTGCTATTGAGAGTGTGTCGCTACGTGTTTTTCGATCTGAATCGGGTCAAGTCTGCTTGCATGATGTCGTGCAGAGTCGGATGCGTGTTTGCCTCGTTATCTTTGTGTGTGTGTGTATCAGTCTGTGTCAATCATGTAGTGCGTATAGTAGGTGTTAGAGGGTTTCGAGTTTTATCTAAAAACTACATTTTGTATTTTGCAATCTGATGAAAAAAAGGGAATAAGATTTGTGACTTGTGTCTGTCTCGCTAAACTGGACTGGTCGTGTGGTGTTTAGGTCTCGTTGAATACTTTTTTGTCACACTACTGTGTTCGTGGAAATGTGGGGTTTTGGCGAGAGCCTCGTTAAGTGTTGGTTCTAAAGAAATAATACCGAGAGTCGTTGTTGATGTGTTGTCTCGCTGGTATAGCACCGAGAGGGGTTTAATGCTTTTGGTCTCGTTAGGATCTTACTTATTAACTAAGGTTGATATATATAAACATACATATACTAATTGTCGGGGTCGTTGAGATCTTGGTCTAATCGAACAACAACAGATTTCGTATATACTATAGTATAGAACATGGAATTTATGCGTTCATATAACTACAGAACTGTTAAATTAAATACTCTTTATATTAAGGTTCATGATAACTAAAACTAATTGTGTTTGCATGATTGTTAACGTGGGTTTGTGCATGAGTGTGAAGGGTTTGGTCTGGTGTTGTACTTTGCATGTGGGTCTGTTGGAAAATTTAGTGCACTTGAGGGATAGGTTTACACCTGGTAATGGGCTTGGAGGTATGGAGTATACACCCATCAGGTCAATGAACACCCTGACTCAATTGTGGTTATAGTGTAAAAGAGTATTCTGCTGATGCAGATTACTCAGCTGATGGTGCTATCAACTCTGCTGATAGTGTTATTGTTCCTGCTGATGGTACAATAACTCTGCTGTTTAGGCATTAGACTCTGCTGATTAGCTTTGTCATTCCTGCTGATAGTATTATCGTTTCTGCTGATAGCTTTATTGCTGCTGATGCAGAACGATTCTGCTGATAGCATTAGTGATTCTGCTGATAGGCTAAATTCTGATCCTGCTGATCAGCTATTCCTGCTGATTGTCTGATAACCACAGATTCCTACATTTATGGAAACTATTATGGTATAATTAATGGGCCGTTAATTATAACATAATTCCATGGGCTAGGGTTTTGAGTAAACTCTATAAATAGAGATCATACTTTTCTGCATGAGGGACACAACAAAAAACCCTAAACACTAAATACGATCGGTTCTTGATCTGTGCCTAGAACAAGAACATCACTTGGTTTTATCCCATAGAGATATTCGTGCAACCCAGGCATAGGGTCGAATAGTTTCTATTGGAAAGTGATACCACGACTTCAAGTGAATATCCGGTACCCTTGATTGATTATCTTTACCCTGTTACTGGGAGCACTACGACACACAGAAACCAACAATCAATAGAAACTATTAAGTGATAATCAATGGCTACTGCTATGAGACAAATAGCTGCTAACTTTTCCAAGTTGGAAAAGTTTGAAGGTGTGGATTTCAGACGATGGCAGAAGAAGATGAAGTTCTTGTTGACTAGCATGAACGTGGCATATGTTCTGACCACTCCTATTCCTGCTGATTATGGGGATGATGCTACGATGGAACAGATGAGGGCCAGAAGCAAGTGGGAGAACGATGACTATGTCTGCAGAGGTTTAATCCTCAATGGTATGTCTGATACTCTTTTTGATATATATCAAAACGTTGAATCTTCTCAAGAACTGTGGGATTCTCTGGAAGCCAAATATATGGCTGAGGATGTATCAAGTAAGAAGTTTCTTGTAAGTAATTTTAACAATTACAAAATGGTCGATTCTAGACCGGTCATGGACCAATACAATGAACTTCTTAGTATACTTGGTCGTTTTACTCAACACAAGATGAACATGGATGAGGCTATTCAAGTCTCTTGTATCATCGATAAGCTACCTCCTTCTTGGAAAGATTTCAAGCACATGCTTAAACATAAGAAGGATGAGTTAACTCTTACTGAGTTGGGCAGTCATTTGCGCATTGAGGAATCACTCAAGGTGCATGAAAGTGACAAGCCAAAGAGCAGCACTGCTGCTGGTCCATCAGTTGTCAATATGGTGGAGCATAACAACTCCTCCAGGAACAATGACAACAAGGGCAAGCGTAAGCATCAGGATAATACCAAACCTGATCCTAACAAGAAGTCAAAGGCTACTTGTTGGAAGTGTGGTAAAACTGGACACTTCAGGAAGGATTGCAAAGGTGGTAAAATTGGCAATAAAGCCAATGGATCAGGCACAAGTGGATCTGAGAATGGTAACACCAACTCCCTGAAAGGTCAGAATATATTTAATAAGTCTTTTTGGATTTATTATGTTACATATATATCTGAATTGTTCTTTGTGCAGGATGATGATGTGGCTTGGTAGGTTAACTCTGGAGCAACAGTCCATGTGTGTAAAGATAGAAGATGGTTCAAGACCTACGAGTCAATGAATGATGGTTCTATTCTTCATATGGGAAATGAGTCAACAGCCCTGGTGCATGGAAGAGGAAGTGTTGAGTTGAAGTTTAGTTCTGGAAAGATTATTACTTTGTTAAATGTTTTACATGTTCCTGATATTAGGAAAAACTTGGTTTCTAGTGGTATTTTAAATAATTGTGGTTACAAACAGGTTATTGAATCTGATAAGTTTGTTTTGTCTAAAAATGGTGTATTTATTGGATTTGGTTATTTATGTAATCACATGTTTAGACTTAATATTGTTCATGATGTGATTGAATCTGCTTGTATGTTGTCATCTAAACTATATGATTCAACCCTTTGGCATGCTAGACTTGGCCATGTACACTTTAAACGAATGCAAGATATGTCTAAGGATGGGTTAATCCCAGCATTTGACATGGACACTAAAAAGTGTAAAACTTGTATGATGAACAAGATAACTAAGAAACCATTTAAAGATGTAAAACGTGAATCTGTGATATTGGAATTAATACATAGTGATTTATGTGATTTGCATGCTACTCCCTCTTTGGGGAATAAGAAATACTTTGTTACTTTTATTGATGATGCTTCTAGGTATTGTTATGTTTATCTTTTGCATACTAAGGATGAAGCATTAGATAAATTTAAAGTATTTAAGTCTGAAGTTGAATTACAACAAGAGTCACTAATCAAAATATTAAGGACTGATAGGGGAGGTGAGTACATGGATACTCAGTATTTCCAGTCTGTTGGTATAATCCATGAAACGACTGCCCCTTATACTCCTCAGCAAAATGGAATTTCTGAAAGGAAAAACCGAGTGCTAAAGGAGATGGTTAATTCCATGTTGTCCTATTCAGGACTGAGTCAAGGGTTCTGGGGTGAAGCTATGTTAACAGCTTGCTATTTACTAAATAGGGTTCCTAACAAAAGGAACAAGACTACCCCTTATGAACTCTGGGCTAAAAGGAAACCCAACTTGAATTATCTCAAGATTTGGGGTTGTAGGGCTGTTGTGAGACTCCCTGATCCGAAGCTTAAGACTTTGGGTGAAAGAGGCATTGAATGCATCTTTGTTGGATATGCTGAGCATTCCAAGGCTTATAGGTTCTATGTTATTGAACCTAATGAGTCTGTCTCTATTAACTCAATAATAGAATCAAGGGATGCAATATTTGATGAGAATAGATTCTCATCAGTCCCTAGACCAAGTCAAAGGATTCCTAATGGAACCAATGATGTTGGTATATCAGAAACCTCTGATGAGGTTCCTGATGAGGTTGTGGAACAACTACCTGAACCTGAGCTCAGAAGAAGCACAAGGGTTAGGACTCCAAAATCATTTGGACCTGAGTTTCAATTGTACTTGATTGAAGGAACAAGGGATGAGGTCTCTGACCAACACTCCTATTGCTTTAATGTTGAGGATGATCCCAAAACATTTGATGAAGCAATGAAGTCCCAGGATGTTGCTTTCTGGAAAGAAGCAATAAATGATGAGATGGACTCCATCATGGGCAACAACACTTGGGTGTTGGCTGATCTACCACCTGGTTGCAGGCCTTTGGGTTGCAAATGGATTTTCAAGAAGAAAATGAAGGTAGATGGAACTGTTGAAAAGTTCAAAGCAAGATTAGTCATTCAAGGCTTTAAACAAAAGGAAGGAATTGACTATTTTGATACTTATGCCCCTGTGGCTCGTATCAGTACCATAAGATTGCTGATTGCCTTGGCATCGATTCACAATCTGACTATTCATCAGATGGATGTGAAGACAGCATTCTTGAATGGTGAATTAGATGAGGAGGTTTACATGAACCAACCTCAGGGCTTCATCATGCCTGGCAATGAAAAGAAGGTGTGCAAACTGATTAAGTCCTTGTATGGACTGAAACAGGCACCTAAGCAATGGCATCAAAAGTTTGATGAAGTGGTTTTGTCTAGTGGTTATTCACTTAACCAATCTGACAAATGTGTGTATAGCAAATTTGATGAATCTGGTAAAGGAGTCATCATTTGTCTATATGTTGATGACATGTTGATCTTTGGCACTGACCAAAATCAAGTGGACCTAACAAAGGAATTTTTGTCATCAAGGTTCTCCATGAAGGATATGGGGGAGGCTGATGTTATCCTTGGAATAAGGATTAAACATGAAGGTAACAAAATTTCTATCTCTCAGTCTCATTACATTGAGAAGTTGTTGAAGAAATTTAATTACTTTGATTGTACTCCAGTGAGTACTCCTATGGATACAAGTGAGAAGCTAATGCCCAATAAAGGCAAGGCTGTATCTCAACTTGAATATTCTAGGGTAATTGGCTGCTTGATGTATGCCATGACTTGTACAAGGCCTAATATTGCATTTGCTGTGGGAAAATTGAGCAGATATACTAGTAATCCTAGTGCTCATCATTGGCAAGCAATTCAGAGGGTACTGAAGTATTTGAAGAAAACTATGGATTATAGTCTCTCATATACTAGTTATCCTTCTGTACTAGAAGGGTACACTGATGCAAGTTGGATCAGTAACACTGAGGACAATTCGTCTACTAGTGGCTGGGTATTCCTACTTGGTGGAGGTGCAATTTCTTGGGCATCCAAGAAGCAAACTTGCATTACCAGTTCTACCATGGAATCTGAATTTGTGGCCTTAGCTGCTGCTGGTAAAGAAGCTGAATGGTTGAGAAACTTGCTTCTTGAGATTCCATTATGGCCTAAACCTATAGCACCTATTTCTATCCGTTGTGATAGTGCTGCTACATTGGCAAAGGCTTATAGCCAAATGTACAATGGGAAGTCTAGACACTTAGGTGTCAGGCATAGCATGATTCGTGAGCTTATCATGAATGGGGTGGTATCTATAGAGTTTGTTAGATCTCAACAGAACTTAGCTGATCACTTGACGAAGGGTTAGGCTAGAGACTTGGTTTTTAAGTCTGATAAAGGGATGGGTTTAAGTCCACCTTAGTCACTGAATGCAAAGACACCCAACTCCCTCCTGAGGAAACTTTGGAGTTGAGTTCAATGTGGCAAGCTGAACATTTAGTAGACTGGAGCACTGTTTTATATACAAACCAAGGTTGTGCTCAGAACCTGCTGGAAAGGAGGATGAAGTCTTCACTTCTTAATGGTTAATTTTCTTTGAAAAAGTGCTTTGCAGGGGCATGATTAAAAGATGAACCACCTATGTAAATGTTGAAGTTTTGCCGCTTCAGGAAGCTTTAGGACTTTTAGCTTTTACAACATTTATTAATTGGATATGGACACATGGCTTGTATAGTGTCAGGAGTATTTTAGTGTTTGAAAATGTATGTGTATTTTATATTCAGGTATTCAAATGGGTTGAAGGGTTCAATTCTTAGAACACCCTGATTCTCGAATATTTGAACTTGTAAGGTACTAAGATGAGAATTCAATCTTCAAGATATTTTCATTTATGCATATGTTTTGTTTTGTGTTTAATTTTTCATGCAAGGAAGTGAACTAAATTTGGGGAGGATTGTTGGAAAATTTAGTGCACTTGAGGGATAGGTTTACACCTGGTAATGGGCTTGGAGGTATGGAGTATACACCCATCAGGTCAATGAACATTCTGCTGATGCAGATTACTCTGCTGATGGTGCTATCAACTCTGCTGATAGTGTTATTGTTC
This sequence comes from Artemisia tridentata subsp. tridentata, assembly GCA_021014915.2. NCBI lineage: Eukaryota > Viridiplantae > Streptophyta > Magnoliopsida > Asterales > Asteraceae > Artemisia > Artemisia tridentata. The sequence goes on along the minus strand of CP139509.1, from coordinate 107,244,697 downwards.
CTGCTGATGGTACAATAACTCTGCTGTTTAGGCATTAGACTCTGCTGATTAGCTTTGTCATTCCTGCTGATAGTATTATCGTTTCTGCTGATAGCTTTATTGCTGCTGATGCAGAACGATTCTGCTGATAGCATTAGTGATTCTGCTGATAGGCTAAAGTCTGATCCTGCTGATCAGCTATTCCTGCTGATTGTCTGATAACCACAGATTCCTACATTTATGGAAACTATTATGGTATAATTAATGGGCCGTTAATTATAACATAATTCCATGGGCTAGGGTTTTGAGTAAACTCTATAAATAGAGATCATACTTTTCTGCATGAGGGACACAACAAAAAACCCTAAACACTAAATACGATCGGTTCTTGATCTGTGCCTAGAACAAGAACATCACTTGGTTTTATCCCATAGAGATATTCGTGCAACCCAGGCATAGGGTCGAATAGTTTCTATTGGAAAGTGATACCACGACTTCAAGTGAATATCCGGTACCCTTGATTGATTATCTTTACCCTGTTACTGGGAGCACTACGACACACAGAAACCAACAGGGTCGTGGGTGTAAGTATTATTTAGAGAAGTCTTTGGTCTGTTGGGTGTTTCAATTTTTGCATGCATGCGTGCCTTATCAAACAAGGGTTGTTGGATGCATGATTTCCCCATTAATCTGAATATGGAGTTGTATTTTGAGTGTGTGATTTAAGTGTTTCACAGGTGGTTAAAACGTTGTAATATGAACTTACAACGAGATTAGTATAAGGGTGTTGTGTGTCTCGTTAGTCTTGGTGTATTACGTGTGAGTTTATATCGAATCAGGTTGTGTCTTGTTAAGTTATGGGTTGTGATCGCATGCATGTAATTGAGATCGAACATACACACGTAAATAAGTTATAACCTAGTGGTAGTAAGTTAAATGAAGTTTAAATGTACTAACTTGTAAACTAGAAACGATCATGCTGATGTGGGGCTGGATATTACTACAACAACATGATAAAAGAATACACCCATATGGTTTTGGCGTCAAAGATTTGAACATAGAGTGATACTATAATCAGTTCATGACTTTCATTAGCTTAACATGTTATTTAATAATAATTCTAATATAATAGTAATACTATAATAGTAATACAGTAGGAGGTATTATTGGTTATCACATGTATTACTATATGAGCCTACATAGTATTCAGTTGGGAAAACCTATACGTTTTGTTATGTCAAAGCTTGAAGATGAAACTGCCATTGGTTTAGTGGTTATAACAGGTCGATATATACATAACCAAGGCGTGAAAAATTGTTAATCTCATATATAAAATGATTCATGTATAAGCTATATTCATTGATAGTAGGTATAGTAAAAAAATTTGATAACATTTTTAAGTCAAATATGCATACTACTGATCCAAGTTAAGAACAATGACATAACAAGTATCTATAAAGTGCGAAACATAATAATCATTCATGTCACCGAATAATAAGTGATTCTAAATTTATGTAGATTCGTTGAAGGAGGCGTGACGTTGTTTCTTTGTGTTCACTTTTCCGTTTGCTTTCATTTCATTTGCTAAGGTACGGATAATCTACCCTTTCTCAGTAAGGGTTTCGCATTCACTCTTCGATCCTTGACTATATTTCATTCGTTATGATATTCGTTGGTGATTCCGTCTGATATGATTCCATTTGATATGATTTCTTATGATATGATATTCAGTTCTATGTCATTTAATATGGCATTCATTCCAATTAATATTATTTTGTTTAAATATACTGTAATTAATTCGTTATCTTGTTTATTCTGTTACCCGAGCTAACTAGCCATGGAGATACCTTGACCATGTCATTGAGGCACCAATGGCATGACACTATATGTGGCGGTGTGATTGGTCCACGGCGTTCCCTTTTGATATGTATATGATTATTGAGCACATGCACTTAGTGGCCATTTTGGTACGCCAATATATTTGTCTGAGTACATGTGTATGGTGGTTTTTGTAGGGAGCGTACGGATGCATCTTAGGTTCGTTTTGTGATATGATTATGTTATGGCTTGTAGTGAATGGTGGTGTGTGCCATACACCCCATGTCACTTTTGGGAGGTCATGTCTCCATTTGTTATGATATATTATTGTGTGATTAAGCAGGTGGCTGCTTTGTGAGCTCGTGGATAATTTCTTATGATTCATTGCCTTCATTACCTTTCACTTAATTTATTATTCGTTTGATTCTCATGACTTGTGACATCTTGTTCGGCAGATTTTCTTTGATTTCACTTCATATACTTATTTATATTTAGTTCATTATTCGTTTATATCCGTTCACTGGCTTTTTAAGCTCAGCCGCATTTTCTTTTCCCTGCGGCAGGTATTCAAGCGAGATGCTGGGATTGAGTGATGAGAGTATGAGCTTTTAGAGGACCAAACCAACCTTTGTTTCCCCATCTTTTTGAAACTAGTTTACGATTTACGTCTTGGTTATTTCATTTCATTTTAAAGCTGGATTTGATTTGTATTTCTTTGGAAGTCATTTTGTTTCATGACTTGTATTTATTTATTTAAGTCTTCCGCTTGCGTTTATTATGTTCTGATTGACATATAATGTGACATTTTGACTCTTGTCGGGTTGGGGTGTTACAGAAGTACTGCTCATGGTAGGACTGTCAGTAATGGTGACATTTTTAAAGAAGCGGTGTGACCAAAAGAAACTTGTCTGGAAGTGATTGGATGACTGAATCTAGTTGTATCACAGCTTCTTTAACCTTGCTGGTGATAGTATCTTCAATTGTCATATTCTGAAAATATGGCAACAAATTCAATAAGAGAGTTGATGCACCATTTTAGATAAAAATTAAATGAACCGATGAATTTACCTATGAATGGGCTAACAGGTAAAATTTAAAAGCAACTTTGGTATCATATTGGACAGGAAAACTTCTTATTCAGAAATATGTATAATTATTAGCAAAGTGTTACATAGCTATAATTATTCTGAAATATGTATCATATTGTACACACAAACTTGACCTGTTTCATCTCAAACCAATGATCCCAATATTGCACTGCTACAATTTACAAACGTGAATTCTGGCCCACAAACGAAAAACAAACTAACTGACTCTTCAAAGTTCAAAGTCAAAACTTATTGTAGCCTGGTCCTGTTCTTACCTACTCACACCAAAACCTTGTGCACCTGTTAAAATAAGGTGAATTAAAATCTGTCGGTAACTGAAAAGGATTGTTCCCCCCTCTCATAACAGAGAAACCAAATAATGCGGTGATACTTGAGTATGAAACCAATTATCTGATTATGTAAATTCAAAAAGAAATTGCATATAACCTAGCATATGTGTGCAATGGCACGTCCAGATTCATTAAATGATAAGACTGTAAGTTCTAAGGAATGAGTTTATCTTGATGCACCCTTCCACCCAAAAAACGTTACAAAAACTAGTATTATAAGTGCCATCTTTTGGTCCCATGAAGGACATGAACTCGGGAGACCATGCTTTTCAATCTGGATGCAAGCAAATAGGAGTATAATCAGATAAAAATACGTAACTTTTAATATGATTGATTTTGTGGTACCACTATTAAGCTGCATATACATATGTAATTTCTTCTATTCAGTCACCTATGTAACAAACTTTTGTTGACATCTATGTAAGTGACATTCTATACTATTAAAAAAAGCGGCATGGCATGTCACTGTTTATTTTACGACAAAAAATTGTTGAATATCAAAAACGGTAATAAATCTATTATTCATTAAAAATAATAACCAATTATTCATTAGCTTGTCTAACATATTTCTTTTTTAACTTGTGCTTTTCATTTTTACTATTGATGTCATTAACTTGTTCAATTTTAACGCAATTATTCTGTTAATACAAATATCGTTCCAAAAACGTTATTTATATTTTATGATTTTAACTTAGTTTTGTTAATGAGAAATACAAGGTATATCCTTTAGCAAATCATAAATACAAGCTAAAGTCTTTTTAGAACACATTTACATTTCACAAGATCACTAGAATTTACATTTTATACATTTACATGTTTATTTCCTAAAATGGAAACTTTATTATTCAAAAGTTAGGATGACATCATGGCATGCATCATGTACACAATCTTGGTAAGATTTTGTGATAATTTGTTTAGATCTTCAAGCCAAAGAGTTGACATTTGAAGATATGGAAAGATATGGCAAAATTTGAAAAGATTTGAAGATCTCTTAGCTGGCCTGACACGGCGGATCCAAATGGATACAAAGACGGATCCAAATTTAGGGATCCGCCGGATCCGCCGCCTGTTGCTCAGCTTTTCCTATAAATAGCAAGCTGATCATTTGGCCATTTTCATCACTCATATAGCTTAAACACATACTCATTCATTTACTAACCCATATCATTCATTCGTTCATTTGATCTTTGATCCGTGCTAAATAGATATATAAATATTATGCAATGACGGATACGCGTGAATAAATACAAATCACCCCTTTAGGAAAAAGGCTAACTTGCAAAAACTCACGTTTGTGTGTGTGATACCAGGTAAGTGATTACCCGGGTCGTTTTCCAACGAGGAGTGAATGGACGATCGTGAAAGGTTTGGATTAAAGTGACTGATGAGTGGGATAAGGAATTTTTTCTTTTTTTTGATGTTCTAATTAAATAATGAGAAACAAATTCTCAAAATAAAATTAAGGTTAACAAATTATATTTAAAACGCGAAACGGAAAATCTAAAAACGGGATAAAAACTGAAATATTAGAAAACTAATCCTACAAGTGTAAAATTATTTTTCTTAAATCCTAAATAATAAAAGAAAATTTTAGAAAAAAGATTTATATTTTTCTGATTTTTATATTTTTTATTATGAATTAAAAACTATTAAAAATTAATTAAAATGATTAAAAATAGTAAATGACTTTAGAAAAATATGAAACTTTGCAAGAAAATCTAAAATATTATTCTTAAACTATGAAAAATAAAATCAAAGGTTATCTAAACCCTAATAAGCAAATGGGCTAATAAGCAGTTTGGGAATAAGCCCAAAAATAAGCTAAAAAGCTCTAAAAATTACCAAATGCTCAGAAATAGTTCAAACAACTTATATAAGCATAAAACAACTGAATAAGCTCAAATAACCTAAGGAAATAAGCAGATAAGCAGTAGTACAGTAGCAAAAAATTATGCATAAATATCAGGGAAATCCCCAACTTGCAGAGCAAAATAAGCACTTCAATTAAGCTGATAAGTGGAATTTTATGGGGGGAAAAACTTCCTAGTACTATTGGCTACACTAAAACATGAAAAGCCCCAATTCTAACAACTCAATTGAATTCCAATTTTGACCTAGATCAGATGGCCTAGAAACAAAAAGCTGATGCAGGGGAGAATCAGTGAAATGGGGAAATTTGCAGACCAGATTTAAGCTTTTAAATAAGCCACAAAGTGGAAACTAAGCTCAGAATCTAAAAGCCGATACTACAAACTAAAAGCAAACCAAAAACCAAGATCTCAGCTAAAATGGTTAAGCCACAAATAAGCTGAGATAAGCAGCTACAAAGCTCAGATCTGCTTAGTATATACTGGAGCAGTATAGGGAAATTTGCACTTAACTCTTTTGAAACTTAATGAAATACTACCCAATCTTGCAGTCTCATTTAACTCACTAAGTTACACCTTCTTTTGTCAAAAATAATGATCAGATAAGCTTAAGCTTGTACAAAGCTTATTGGAGCAGTATTTGTTCTAAAATTCTACTTATAAGCCAAGAACCTTCAAATGAATCAAAAACTACTAAAGTCCTACTGAAATATCCTTATTCTATCTTAATTAAGCTGAATCAAAACTAACAAAGTGGTACATGAACAGTGCATGGCTCAAATGGCCAAAAATAAGCTTAAACCAAACACCCCTAATGGATGTTCTGTGTTGGATTTTAATTAGCACAGGTCTAATTTAAGCTAAGATTTAAATTCTAAGGCTACTATTAAGTGTAATAAGCTATAAATAATGACTTTTAACTGAAAATCAAGTAGTTTAATAAGCTAGCTTAATTATGACTATTTTTGGCTTTTTAGTGTTTTTTAAGTAAAATGAAACAAAGGCTATTAAAAACTGATAATATAGATTAAATATACTTAAGAACTATTAATAAGCAGTAAATAATAGAAATAAGCTAATATTAAGCTATTGTACAGTAAAACAAAATATAGAAAGATAAGCTTACAACTGAGATGCTAATAGAACAATGAAATAAGGATCAGGACACACCTAGCTTGTTAACAACAAGCTAGAAACCCAGAAAAGCTTCCAAGAACAGCTTATACCCCCAGAACAGCTTATATGGTCCAGGTTTGACTTTCATTGACTTTCTTCATTCTTTGAAATTAAGAACTGCTAATCACTATATAAGCTTGCAAAAAGCTATGATAAGCTTGTATAAGCTTATAGCAAGGGTGTGGAGTGTTTGTGATTGTTTCTTAATAGGACTTGAGCTTATTTCGAATTAACAGTCATCTTGAAACTTTAATTATTATTGAAACTAAGTGCAATACTAACAAACCAAGAACAATTAAACTTGAAATAACTTGAATTGAACACTAATAACTTGAAATTACAAACTATGATTACTAAATATTAAAGACGATTATTCTAAATTAACTACTTACCCATTACAGGCTACATTGTGACCTATTTATACAAAAATAAAGTGGGATGTATCTCATCTTCTTCTCTGATCATTTCTGCACCATTGGATTGTCTTGAATTGATCTCAGCCATCAAAACAGATTTTGGCGCAAAAATTGAGATAGTGGAAAAATCCACTATCTCTGATGGAGTGAAATGAGGAAGAAGCATTTAATGCCCTTGGCTTGTTAGGTGAAGTGAGATAAGGGTGGAGGGGGTGGATGTGTCAGGATAAGGCGGTGGCTATGGTGGTTTCTGGTATGGTTTTTGTTTGGCGGTAAATGGTTTTGAGGGAGAAGGTTTGACCGAAGTCAAACCTTTGGTTAGCTAAGGGATCGGGGTTGGGTTGTAGTGGGATTGGGCTTGGGTAATGTTTTGGTTTGGGCTGGGTTAGATTTTAGGATTGGGTTGGGTTGGATTATATTTAGCAGCTGGGTTTAGTTATTTTTAGGATAGAATTGGATTTGGTTTAAACTTTAAGGACCAATGTTGTAATATTCTGAAAATCCAAGGACTATTGCTGCCAAAAATAGAAATTATTCCCAGGGACCATTTGTGTCATTTTGGTATTTTGGGGGTTGACTTTGACTCTGTCTTTGACTTTCGTCTTCACTTGATCAAATGCACAATTATTGCCGAGTCGATCCAAAAATGCTCGTTTTCGTTCTGTTTTCAATCCTTTTGCACATGAAACAGATAAAAACACAATTCAAGGATATTTTCTGTATTTTGAAGCATTTCTGAGTGTTTTTAAAAGTTTTTGCAGTTCAGATGGGACAAAAATGATGAGTATTTACATACTCATCAATCTTTCCTTTTGTAGCAAAGGGATCAAGCATACAAGGATTAACGTTCTGTCGTTATCCATTTAGCTTAGTCACTGTGTGATCTTGTACTAGTTTACATATCATTGTTTGTATCATTTATATCAGTAGAGTGAGGTTAGTGTTTTAGTCCTTAAAACAAAAAGAGTGTTGGGAGTGGTTGTACCCTTGTAAAGAACCAAACGAGAGTGGTTGTACCCTTGTGAAAGAACCAAACGGGAGTGGTTGTACCCTTGTGAAAGAACCAACGGGAGTGGTTGTACCCTTGTAAAGAACTAGGTGTTTAGCTTAGTACCAGAAAAAGAAGTAAGCGACGTGTAAAGGTTTTATCCACCTAGAAGGGAGCTTGTTTCTTAGTGAAGAAAAACTCTCAAGTTAGAGGCTCGAGGAGTGGAGTAGGGAAAGGAAGAGAGTCCTTGTAGCCGAACCACTATAAACAACTGTGTTGTGTGGTTTGATCTTTCATCTCTTTACTTATTTACTTATATTACTTGTTTGTGTGCTTGATTGTTTACTTTACTTTGAAATCACGATAAATCACAAAGCGAATTATTTTTAAACGGTAAAACTATTCAACCCCCCCTTCTAGTTTTCCACAATTGGTGCCAGAGTGGGTTACTCAAGATTTTCAAAATATATTGTATTTTTAAAACTTGAAACGATAAATGGATTTTGAAAACTTTAAAGAAGGGCAATCTATGCAAAGACCACCACTATTTGAACCAAATTGTTTCATATATTGAAAAAATCGCTTTGAGACATACGTGAAGTCAAAGGACATAGATCTGTGGTATATTATTGTAGAGGGTGATTACAAGCCCATAAGTAATGATATTTCAGGAGGTCGGGATGCAGGTACTTCTTTTATTCGTCACAGTGATGAACAAAAGAGGTTGATTGCCAAAAATAATGAAGCCAAAATGATGCTTTACAGTGCCTTACCTAAGAAAGAATATGAAAGAGTTTTTATGTGTAAAACGGCTAAAGACATTTGGCAATCACTAATTATCACTCATCAAGGGAACTCACAAGTCAAAGATAACAAAATTGCTCTTCTTTTTCAACAATATGAACAATTTGTTATCTCTGAAGATGAGACCATTGATAGTGCGTTTGCTAGGTTTAATACTATTATTATATCTTTTAAAGCACTTGACGAATCTTTTTCTAGTAAAAATTTTGTCAGGAAATTTCTAAGAGCACTCCACCCAAAGTGGAGAGCAAAGGTGACAGCTATTGAAGAATCTAAGGATCTCTCAAGTATGACACTAGACGAGCTCATAGGAAACCTCAAAGTTCACGAAATGGTGATGGAAAAAGACTCAGAAATAGTTAAAGGCAAGAAGGAGAAAATGAAGTCCATTGCCTTGAAAGCTAAAGTTGAGTCAAGTGATGAAGAGTCTTGTTCTAGTAGCGAAGACGAAGAATATGCCATGGCCGTAAGAGATTTCAAGAAATTCTTCAGGAGACGAGGAAAGTTCGTTAGACCACCTCGTGAAGAAAAGAAATCCTTTCGAAAAGACCGTGATGATAGAAAAGGAAAAGTAGACAGAAAATGTTATAGGTGTGGTGATTCTAGTCACTTAATAGGAGAATGTCCTAAGCCTCCAAAGAACAAGTCTCAAAGAGCCATTGTCAGTGGAGCTTGGAGTGATAGTGAAGGAGATGATGACGAGCCTAAGAACGACGAAGTTGCTCTCATGGCTCACGAAACAGAAGAGGTATATTCTGACTCATCATACTCTTCTATAGATGATGAAACCTTAGAAGTAGAATATAACAAACTGTGTGATATAACTTTAAAAATCATTAACAAAAATAAGTTCTTAAAAACCAAAATGACACTTTTAGAAAACGAAGTTTATTGGCTTAAAGAAAAGGAGATACAGATGGAAAAAGGTAAAAATGCTAAAGAAACGTGTGTGTCGTGTCAAGAACTTAAATTAGAACTAGAAACATTAAAAACCACACAGGAAGATCTCATCAAACAAAATTCCAAGTTTAAAAAGTTTGATAAAAACATAAGTTGTGCAGATGAGATAATGAAGATACAAAAACTACCTCATGATAAAACCGGACTAGGTTTTATGAAACTAGGAACTTTAAGTGACTTTAAGAAACAAACTGTAAAAGAAAAAGAAACTGTTCCAACTAAGTCAGAAGCCCACGGATCCGACGGATCCAAAGTTTTGGATCCGCCAGTAGTACCAAAAGGATCTGCCGGTACAAGCTATGAACAGAAGGTTCTAAAAACTGACCGTACTGAATTCTTTAGAGTCACTAGAATACCTAGTACTAGTACAACTAATAACAAACAAAAACCAGCAGTTTCTATAGGAAAAGGTCAAGCTAGAAACGAATATAGAGTTAAAACGGTTCAACAGAGACCTCAAACTAGTTTTACCAAACACCCCTTTCCAAAAAGTAATGTTAACCCTCAACATATTTACCAAAGTAATTGGAACCAAAACATGTCTAGAAACTTTCATGGTCCTAATTACATGTCGTGGAACAATTGTCCACCATTTCCTTACATGAACCATGATAATGTCATGTTTAACCCAAACGGACCCATGAGATATTGGGGACCAAACGCTTGAGTTTTTCTTGAACTTAGGTGTGCTTAAAAGTTGAATTAGAACCTGATGAGTGGATCAAAGATAGTGGGTGCTCAAGGCACATGACGGGAAACAAAAGCCTTTTCTCAACCTACCAAGTGTACGACGGAGGTAATGTCACATTCGGTAGCAAACTTAAAAGTAAAATCATCGAAAAAGGTACAATCTCTCATGACTCACTCTTCATTGATGATGTTGCTCATGTAGATAATTTAGGTTTTAACTTGCTTAGTATAAGTCAATTATGCCGCAAAAAGTATAACATCATTTTCAGTGAAAATGGAAGTAAAATACTTAAGGATGGCATAACTGTAGGAAAAGGTGTTTTGAAGAATAACATTTACGTTATGAAACTCGACAAAACACCTAAAGACAAGCTTTGTCTTACCTCCTTGGACGAAAACTCAACTCTATGGCATCGACGCTTAGGTCACGCCAATATGAGGTTAATTCAATCCTTATCATCTAAGGAACTCGTTAGGAACCTGCCCAAGTTGAAATATGACCAACACTTTTGTGATGCTTGCAAAATAGGAAAACAAGTTCATAATAGCCATAAGGCTAAAAACATAGTGTCTACATCTAGGTGTCTAGAATTAATACATATGGATTTGTTTGGTCCATCCGCTATACAAAGTTACGGGGGAAACTTCTATACTTTGGTAATAGTAGATGATTACTCTAGGTATACATGGACTAAGTTTCTAAAAACTAAAAACGAAGCATTTGATAAATTTGAAATCTTAAGTAAGAAAATTCAAAATCAAATAGGAAGTAACATAGTGATGAAGCGAAAAGTGTACCGCTTTTAGGGGGTCATTTAAGCCCTAAATCGTAATTATTTGATCAAATATTGCCCTAAATCGTTCCTTTTGTCATTTTAGGTACTTTGGAGAAGAAATCTTGAAAAGGAAGCATTTTGGACGTTTTTGGAGCATAAAAGTGAAGAAAACGACAAAGTCTCAAAATCGGCTGGAAAAGTACCTGTGACGGCGTCAAGCACCATTGTGACGCCGTCAACCCTTGACGCGCTAGAGAGGATTTTGGATGATTAAAAGGGGACGGCGTCAAGAAGGCCATCAAGAAACCCTAACCGCGGCGAGGTGACGGCGTCAGCTCTATAACGTGACGCCGTCAGATATGATTTTCTATATATATTCTCATAATTTTTAGTCATTAGTGTGCAACTTTGTGAGGAGAAACCCTAAGACGATTTTTCTGCTACTTTTAAGGGTTTTATACCCTTGGATCTCCCATGTTCAATTGAAGATAAGTAATCAATTAATCATTCAATATGTCTATGTGTTGTTTGATTATATCTTGTTCTTGTCTTTTATTTAACATGTTAGGCTAGATTTATCTTGTGTTTGCTTAGATCTAATGAAACCTAGCTATTGATTATTGGTTATTAGTGTGTTATTAGTTGTATTGGATGATTGTTTATCGATGTTAGGCTTAAGAAAACTGGCTAACCTCCTATACGGTAACTTGCTTGAACGTCTTAAGAAACATGAACCAATGCGTACTAAGGTTTTTATGGTTGTATTTAATGCATGAGCGAATTCTAGTGATCCCATGTTAGGAGCTTCCTAGCCGGCTCGACATAGGAGTGAAGTAGGAGCTTGTAGAGTTGGGGAAGTACGTACGCCACCCCACGAATGGTATTAAGGAATACACCCGTTGATGCGTGGGTTTTGCAACCTTACAACAGGTTTTACCTCTCGAGGGATCTCAAGAGGCTTACAACCCCACCAGGCAGTGTACCTGACCGATGTAGTATAGTGTAGTGGTAAGTACGGGGGATTGATCGTTCTCCACAGGGAATAGTGTTCGTTAGGTATGAAAGATTACTCTAATAGGTCTAAGGGTGAGAGAAGATTCTTTTTATGTTTTTATATTTTTATGAAAGCAAGTAAAATCTCGGGTTTGAAAGAGTGGGCGGAATTAGTTGCTAGTCAACTAACCCAAATTACTACGAATGCAAATAAAATAAAATAACTGAAAGTAAAATGTTTGGTGGAAACTTAAGTGTAGAGAAATGTGTTTACTTAGATTTCCTTACTCCCTAACTATCTTTTACCGGTTGATTAGTGTGTATTAGTTGCGTGGATGACGGGTGTATTCCTTAATACCAATCGTGGGGTGGCGTACGTACTTCCCCAACTCTACAAGCTCCTACTTCACTCCTATGTCGAGCCGGCTAGGAAGCTCCTAACATGGGATCACTAGAATTCGCTTGTGCATTAAATACAACCATAAAAACCTTTAGTACGCATTTGGTTCATGTTTCTTAAGACGTTCAAGCAAGTTACCGAATAGGAAGTTAGCCAGTTTTCTTAAGCCTAACATAGATAAACAATCATCCAATACAACTAATAACACACTAATAACCAATAATCAATAGCTAGGTTTCATTAGATCTAAGCAAACACAAGATAAATCTAGCCTAACATGTTAAACAAAAGACAAGAACAAGATAAAATCAAACAACACATAGACATATTGAATGATTAATTGATAACTTATCTTTCAATGTAACATGGAAGATCTCAAGGCAAAAAGCCTTGAAAAAGAAGCTAAATTCGTCTTAGGGTTTTCTCCCAAAAATTCCACACTAAGCTCTCCTTAATGACAAAAAATTAGAAAACTATATATAGACTTTTGGATCTGACGGCGTCACCTTATGGAGTGTGACGCCGTCACCTCGCCGCTTCTAGGGTTCCCGGATGGCCTTCTTGACGCCGTCCCTCTTTAGCTATCCAAAATCCGTTCTGGCTTATCAAGGCTTGACGCCGTCAGACCTTGAACGTGACGCCGTCCCTCTTTGAATTAAGCCGTGACGCCCTTGATCAGGTTAAAGCGTGACGCCGTCAGAATTTACATGCAATTTTCACTGGCTTATCATGAGTAAATTTCACATCCACCTTTTCTTGCCAAGCCATGACGCCGTCCAGAGTAAAATCTGACGCCGTCAAGGGTAACTTTTAGCCGATTTTTGAGACTTTGTCGTTTTCTTCACTTTTATGCTCCAAAAACGTCCAAAATGCCTCCTTTTCCAGATTTCTCCTCAAAAGTACCTAAAATGACAAAAGGAACGATTTAGGGCAATATTTGATCAAATAAATACGATTTAGGGCTTAAATGACCCCTTAAAAGCGGTACACTTTTCGCTTCATCACCCGTCATCCACGCAACTAATACACACTAATCAACCGGTAAAAGATAGTTAGGGAGTAAGGAAATCTAAGTAAACACATTTCTCTCCATATAAGTTCCACAACCTTTTTATTTTCAGTTATTTTATTTTATTTGCAATTGTAGTTATTTGGGTTAGTTGACTAGCAACTAATTCCGCCCACTCCTTCAAACCCGAGATTTTACTTGCTTTTATAAAAATATAAAAAAATACAAAAAGAATCTTCCCTCACCCTTAGACCTATTAGAGTAGTTTTTCAATCCTAACGACACTATTCCCCTAGAGAACGATCAATCCCCCGGTACTTGCCACTACACTATACTACATCGGTCAGGTACACTGCCTGGTGGGGATTGCAAGCCTCTTGAGATCCCTCGAGAGGTAAAACCTGTTGTAAGGTCGCAAAACCACGCATCAAGTTTTTGGCGCCGCTGCCGGGGAATAGTTATTCTTTAGGTTGAATTTTTATTTTATTAGGTCTACTCACTAGATTCCTTTCTAGTGAGATTTTTATTTTATTTTTCTAGGTTTTCTTTAGTCTATCTTTTTCTTTGTGTGTTTGTTCGTAATTTCCATTGACTCTTCCGTTCACCATTATGGAGAACGCGAATCCACCATACTACCAACCACGTAATTCACCCACTCCATATGACATCTTGATGTTTACACAACATAAAGATGAACCTCTCTATGATGCATGGACTCATTTTAAATATTTACTCCAAAAAGTCCCTCATCATAACTTCGATTTATGGTCCCTAACTCAAATCTTTTACGATCGTGTCGACCGACATGCCCAAAGGGACATTTACTATTTTGCCGGCAGGGATCTTAGGGAATTAAGTGCTGAAGAAGCATGGGAAGCTATTGAGAATTGTGCCCAATATTATTATATAGTTGACAACCCAACAAACATTAATACAAGTCAGTTGACCACAAATTTCAAGGATCATGAAACAAGTTTGTTTGGGGATGAGGGTAGAGTTGAGCCACCTAGCTGCATGTCATGGTTAGGCACTACCATAATACAGGATGAACACATAGGTGACCTTGATGTGATGGAGGATTTAGCCGAACATGATCACATTGATCAAAAAGACCTAGGTTTTATGACCAATGACTTTGAATCCCGAAGAACACATGATGAATCCTTTAGGCAAATTGAACATGGTCGGATTATTGAGGAAGATCCTTATGATTCGGACATAGAAGTTGAGATGCCTAGAGAAGCACTTGAGATACTTGGGAAAATGTTAGGGTTAGATTGTACTAAAACACATGATGAGGATATAGGTGATCTTGACATAGGGAATGATGAGGTAAGTAACATAAGCCCAACAAGTACCCCACAAGTCCTACCATCATTTGAGGCACACACACCACCCATGACTTACCCGGAAGAAGTAGAAGAGACTTTAGGAATCCCGATGGAGGTAGAACCTTTGAACCAAACACAACTAGAGGATATAGGTTTGAATGCTTATAGTGATCACAACCTTACTCTTAGTTCTAGGGGATTTCCTATTTTTGATGAACCGGAGCCTCAACCAAAACCGTTACCTAATCTTCCATCTTTAGATGTGAATTTAGGAATTAAAAAAGGTCCTGATCCACCCATCAAACCATGTAGTCCGGGTAATGTTAAGATTAAGGTAGTAGACTCTATGCCATGTGGAGTGGAAGCTAATATAGGAGTGAACCATGACCTTACATACTTACATCACCCATTCATGATTGATCACAAGAAACATTATGGGTTTAAACCGGGTTTATTAGGTCAAGATGGATTCCCAACTAGGAATCTCTCGAAGTTGATAGAAGATGATCCCTTTTTAGGAGAAAACTTTAATTCGCCCATTGACCAAAGTGAACTAGGTAAGGTTATGATGAAAGGAGCACACCCCTTTGAGTGTATAATTCATCCACCACTCTTTCCTCACGCGGCATACTTCCACCAAGATGGTGTGTATCGCTACTATCACCCGCACTTAATCCTAAGTGTAGGAAAAACCTCTCCTTTATCCGTTAAATAAGGGTAGAGTCAGGCTCGTGACTCGAACAAAAACAAGCGCTTCTTGGGAGGCAACCCAAGCTTTATTTGCTTTGTGTGTTTATTTATTTGTTTGTTTAGTTTTATTTGCTTCCGTATGTATGTTTAATTATTATTATTATTGATTCATGTTCGAAACTAAATTGTGAAAATGCTTTATCCTGTTTTTAACTTCGTCTTAACTACATATAAAGGTATTTTGCAAAAGATAAGTGTAAGGGAAATCCAAATCGGTTTATTAGAACAAATGAACATGAATCATAACAATATTAAATTAACATACATATTAGTAATTGTTTGAGTCAAATGCTTGTATCGAGTCATAATAATATTTTGCAGGATTTCCAGGAAATAAGGATTGAGTTTTTCCAGAAATTTTCTGGAAACTTAACATGAAAAATCTGTCAGATCACTTCTGACGGCGTCAGACCCCAGTCTGACGGCGTCAGGAACAGTTTTCTGGAATTTTTTTTGAAAGTTTTGTTTTTCTTCCGGAATCATAAAATGCTTTATTAAATCTCTAACTTATAAACTCCAGGAATCTGCAAAATAATCATTCCACAAGCATTATATCCTTATACAGATTTATCCCGCCGATGTTATGCAGGTTTTCGTGTTTGTTTTCTCAGGTTTAACAGGTTATTTTGGACAAGGAGATGTATGTGGAATCTAGCTTTTGGCGCTGCTTTAGTCTTGAAGCTTCAACATTACCTTGGAAGAAGATCTAACCATGTTACCTCTTTATCCACCGAGCGAATAAGGGGAGTATTTGATTTCATTCTTTTACCTTATTTACTTTTACATCTTGTTATTTGAACATTGGGGAAAATGTTCATCTTAAGTGTAAGGGGGGGTAAAGTACGATACCTTAGAGAATGCTATTACGCTTGATTTTTCGTTTGTTTAATGGTATATGTGTAATAAAACTGAGAGAAATACCTCTTAAGGCAGTTTTAGTGCCAAATTTAAATTTTTTTACAACATATAGGAGTGAAACTTTGGTCTTAATGAGCGTCTCACGGATAGGAGTTATATGACTAGCACAAAACCGTACCACTAAAAAATTTTCCACCCCCAAATATGTGAGGTTCGCCCCTAGAATTGGTAGGAAAAGCATTTATGCTATGATGTGTGTACCGGTAGCACTTAGATTCTAGAACTTGCGTTAGGACTATTCCGAGGCCACAAGTGAGACTACATTCGTGTAGTTAGATTTACTACATGATAACAGGCATTAGGATTAACCCATTGTTTTACACCTGTGTTTTTGTTATAATTACATTGGCTACATTGGTCAAGTAATTCTCCCACACCCTTTGCGTTGTACTCATTTTTAGTACACGATACCCCTAGTACACCCCTCAAAGCCTATCTTTTCGTTTCTAACTTTAAGCATTTTACTTAAAGTAAGAATTTGTTTACACCCCAATTAAATGTACACCCAAATCGCTTTAGCCTACCTTGTATGCACTCATTTTTAGTGCATTATTGTGACAACATTTGTTTAAAACCCCAAGTTAATTATCTAATTGATTACATGGTTGCTAAGTCGAGTCATATCCTTGTACATATTGTTTTGGGACGATTGGGACTCATGGGTAAAGTACTAGTGTAATGGAGTAATGGGGAAGAACAACATTATTACCCCCATATGTGCTAAAATATTTTAAAAGTACTTCAAGTGTTTCGATTATCTTAATTCGAGTCATTAGAATAGTTAATTGTAAAGTTATGTAAAAGTTCAAGTGTAAGGGGGATACAACCCCCCTACGATGTATTATTTTGGATGGTAGGGCAAGAGTGTATGCAAAAAAAAAAAAAAAAAAAAAAAAAAAAAAAGTAGAAAAAACATACGGACTACCATCTCATTTCATTTTATGTTTATTTTATCTTTTTGTTATTTTTTCATTAGCTTAAGTCGAGTCTAGTCTTGGCTTAGCAACTCCATATTGTACATGTAATTAATCAAGATATTTAACTCGCCACCAGTAAAATATCCTTTATCCAACAAAACCGTGTTTATCATATCCCTACACCTAACGTTATAACCCGTTTAAAAGCCCTCTTTGATAGTTTATCTTAGGTGCTTACGCCTAGTGGAGGAGGTTTTTGATCCTTTCCCAAGCCTATGGTAATCTATTTGCTATGACAGGTAGTGAGAGATATTATTCATTTTCATTTATGAGATATACTTTTAAGACACCTGAGAGATGTGAGTATCTAAACACTACTTGTGAGGTGCTAGTTTGTAATCTCCGTGCTTATTATGATTAAAGTGGAACGACTATTTGTTGTAATTACTTTTATATTAGCGTTAAATGACCCCTAACTTGTATTTTGATTAGAATAAAAGCGCATTTGCTTGAGGACAAGCAAATCTCAAGTGTAAGGGTATTTGATGAAGCGAAAAGTGTACCGCTTTTAGGGGGTCATTTAAGCCCTAAATCGTAATTATTTGATCAAATATTGCCCTAAATCGTTCCTTTTGTCATTTTAGGTACTTTGTAGAAGAAATCTGGAAAAGGAAGCATTTTGGACGTTTTTGGAGAATAAAAGTGAAGAAAACGACAAAGTCTCAAAATCGGCTGGAAAAGTACCTGTGACGGCGTCAAGCACCATTGTGACGCCGTCAACCCTTGACGCGCCAGAGAGGATTTTGGATGATTAAAAGGGGACGGCGTCAAGAAGGCCATCAAGAAACCCTAACCGCGGCGAGGTGACGGCGTCAGCTCTATAACGTGACGCCGTCAGATCTGATTTTCTATATATATTCTCATAATTTTTAGTCATTAGTGTGCAACTTTGTGAGGAGAAACCCTAAGATGATTTTTCTGCTACTTTTAAGGGTTTTATACCCTTGGATCTCCCATGTTCAATTGAAGATAAGTAATCAATTAATAATTCAATATGTCTATGTGTTGTTTGATTATATCTTGTTCTTGTCTTTTATTTAACATGTTAGGCTAGATTTATCTTGTGTTTGCTTAGATCTAATGAAACCTAACTATTGATTATTGGTTGTTGGTGTGTTATTAATTGTATTGGATGATTGTTTATCGATGTTAGGCTTAAGAAAACTGGCTAACCTCCTATACGGTAACTTGCTTGAACGTCTTAAGAAACATGAACCAATGCGTACTAAGGTTTTTATGGTTGTATTTAATGCATGAGCGAATTCTAGTGCTCCCATGTTAGGAGCTTCTTAGCCGGCTCGACATAGGAGTGAAGTAGGAGCTTATAGAGTTGGGGAAGTACGTACGCCACCCCACGATTGGTATTAAGGAATACACCCGTTATCCACGCAATTAATACACACTAATCAACGGGTAAAAGATAGTTAGGGAGTAAGGAAATCTAAGTAAACACATTTCTCTCCATATAAGTTCCACAACCTTTTTATTTTCAGTTATTTTATTTTATTTGCAATTGTAGTTATTTGGGTTAGTTGACTAGCAACTAATTCCGCCCACTCCTTCAAACCCGAGATTTTACTTGCTTTTATAAAAATATAAAAAAATACAAAAAGAATCTTCCCTCACCCTTAGACCTATTAGAGTAGTTTTTCAATCCTAACGACACTATTCCCCTAGAGAACGATCAATCCCCCAGTACTTGCCACTACACTATATTACATCGGTCAGGTACACTGCCTGGTGGGGATTGCAAGCCTCTTGAGATCCCTCGAGAGGTAAAACATGTTGTAAGGTCGCAAAACCACGCATCACATAGTATCAATTAGAACTGACCATGGTCGTGAATTCGACAATGAAATCCAATTCGGAGCTTTTTGTGATGCCAATGGCATGACTCATAATTTCTCAGCTCCTCGAAACCCCTCAATCTAATGGTGTAGTAGAACGTAAAAATAGGACAATTCAAGAAATGAGTAGAACCATGTTAAATGAACATAACATACCTCAAAAGTTCTGGTGTCACGCTGTAGATACATCTACATATATTCTAAATCGAGTTCTAATTATACTATTCTTGACAAAGACTCCATATGCGTTATACAGAGGCAAAAAGCCTACTTTAGAATATTTTAGAGTGTTTGGAATCAAGTGCTTCATTTTAAACACAAAGGATTATCTCACCAAGTTCGACCCAAAGTCGTATGAAGGTGTAGTTCTAGGATACTCACAAACTAGTAAAGCATATATAGTTTTGAACAAAGAAAACACAAGAGTCTAGGAATCGTTGAACGTAACATTCGACGAAAGTCCACCTCCCTCTAAGACATCACATTTGGTAGATGATGACTTAGTTGAAAGTCAAATGGTTGAAAATGTTGAAAATGATAAAGAAGATGAACCAGTAAAAAGTGAGTTAGTTAATATCAAAGAAACAAAAAGTCATCCATTAGAAAACGTCATAGGAAAACTTAATGAAAAAACATTAAGATCTAAAGCTCAAAATGAAAGTAATTTCTTTTGTTTTGTTTCAACAATTGAGCCTAAAAATATAAATGAGGCTATAAAAGATGAATCATAGGTTATTGCTATGCAAGAGGAATTAAATCAATTTGTTAGAAATGACGTTTGGAAACTAGTTCCACAACCTAAAAATCAAACCATAATCGGTACAAAATGGGTATTTAGAAATAAAATGGATGAAAATGGCATAGTATCTAGAAATAAAGCTAGGCTAGTAGCACAAGGCTACAATCAACAAGAAGGTATAGATTACGATGAAACATTTGCGCCCGTAGCTAGACTTGAGTCTATTAGGATACTACTTGCATATGCATGTGCACATGATTTTAAACTATTTCAAATGGATGTCAAAAGTGCATTTTTAAACGGATTTATAAATGAAGAAGTATATGTTGCACAACCTCCCGGCTTTGCCGATTTTGAAAAACCAAATCATGTTTACAAACTTAAGAAAGCATTATACGAACTTAAGCAAGCACCAAAAGCTTGGTATGATCGAATTAAGACCTTCCTAGTTGACCATAAGTATACCATGGGCCTAGTAGACAATACTCTCCTCACCAAGAAAAATGGATCACATATTATCATCGTCCAAATATATGTGGATGACATTATCTTAGGCTCAACTTGTCAAGAGTTATGCGACGATTTCTCAAAAATCATGCATGACGAGTTTGAAATGAGTATGATGGGGGAACTAAACTTTTTCTTAGGTCTCCAAATAAAACAATTAGAAGATGGGATATTCTTCAACCAATCAAAGTATATCAAAGATATGCTTAAGAAATTTGGTCTTGAAGACTCAAAACCTACGAAACACCCATGTCCTAAGAAACCAAACTCACAAAGGATGAAGAAAACGAATTCGTAGATAGCACTAAATATAGAGGAATGATTGGTAGTTTGCTCTATCTTACGGCTAGTAGGCCGGACATTATGTTTAGTGTTTGTCTATGTGCACGTTTTCAAGAAGATCCCAAAATATCTCATCTTGAAGCCGTTAAACGGATATTTAGATACATTAAAGGCACTACACATTTAGGATTATTGTATCCCAAAGGGACAGGTGTAGAAACCATAGTGTATGCCGACTCAGACCATGCCGGTGACTATGTTGATAGGAAAAGTACTAGTGGTATTTGTACTTTTGTAGGACATTGTCTCACCGCATGGTTTGCTAAGAAACAAACAGCTCTCGCCATATCAACAACTGAAGCCGAGTACGTGTCAGCAGGAAAAGCTTGCCAACAAGCACTGTGGATGAAACAAGCTCTCGTCGACTATGGAATTGAACTAAAAGACATTCCCATTCTTTGCGGCAACAAAGGAGATATCGATCTTAGTAAAAACCTAGTCCAACATGCTAGAACCAAACACATAGAAATACGTCACCACTTCCATCGTTACAATGTTCAGAAGGGAAACATCTCAATTGAGAAAGTTTCCTCAGAGGACAACATTGCCGATATCCTCACAAAACCTCTCCAGAGAGAACCTTTCAACTATCTTAGACTTGGTTTAGGATTAATGGAACCTAGTGAAAAGATTAAACGTTAGCTCAAACCTTAGATTAACCAAACACGGCAAAAACCCAACCTGAGTTCTGATCCTGCGGATCCAAATGACAACAAGGGCGGAACCCTTATTTGGGATCCACCAGATCTGTCATCTGCTGAGGTAGTTTTTATATATATTAAAAAAATACCCTGTACTATTCATCACTCTCCCTAAAACTTATCACCTACTATATTCGACCCATAATTCATCAAAATCATAATTTAGGCTATCTTCTTCAACCAACTTGTGCTCAAATCATCACTGTAAGTATTCTAAACATGTTTACACTCCTGATTTGCGTCTAGGATTTCTATTTCATGCACAAAACCAAAACTTGGGGTTATGCATAATTCTTGAAAAATCATGAAGCATATTTACTAAATTGCATAACAAATCATGTTTTTCATAGTTAGGAATTGCATCTTGTAGTACATTGTCATTATTCATCAAAAACCCCATGAGAAATTTTTGCTAAAATCTTCTCACGACTAGAAAAAATGGTTTTTTGAACATTGTTCATACAAATACAAAAACGTTATGTTTTAAACATCACTTGCATAATGTCTCTTGAATGCTAAAGGGAATACATAACTAATATGTATTTTCGGGTACATTCAATCGTAGCTACATTGAAGTAGGAGCGTTTGGGTTATCTCTCATTTTATCATAAAACTTGCATAAACATAATTTTCATGCATCAAAAGGAGTCGAGATAACCGCACCTCCACATTGTCCCCATGTAGGCACACACTAGACATATATACGTATTTTTGATAATTTCAACTAAACTATATATTTTTCGTGTCTAGGATAACTATGCCTCCCGCAACCAACTACGATCACAAAAGACCATCGATTACCTTCCCAAACACCACAAAACCAAGGGTCTCACCGAAGCCCAAGTCAATATATTCAAAGCCTTAGAAAAACGATACGTCCATGAGGGTAGGGTTGTAGACTCCTCATTCTATGAAGATACCAATCTCCGCGAGCAATTGGCCGCTATTCATTTCGATTGTCTTTTAGACATTGATGAGCCTATCATTTCTAGGTTCATTCTTGAGTTCTATGCAACCATAGGTCTTAGTTCAAGCGACAATGGTCTCATGAGCATTCACTTTAGTGTCAATGGAACCTTCTTCAATATTCCCTTAGATCAATTTGGTGAGGTCTTAGGAGTTCCAAATTATGGAACATGTGTCTACTCCGATAAATGGTCTTTGACAATTTTAGAATCCAAACGTGGTAGAACGGCATCATACGCTACACCTTTGACCGACAAAGAAACTATTAGGGAGCATCTCTTCTTACCTAGGAACAACCCAACTAGGATGCATCGAGGTCGTCAAGTAGCTAGAGACCCATTTGCCATGGAGCTCAATGAACTCAAGCCCGAATTTAGAAAGTTTGAAGATGTGTTAAGGGCTAATGTCATATGCACCGTTGGAAATCGGGATCACATCAACGCTTGTCTTTGCTATATGATATATTGTGTCTCAACTCATCAACCCTTCAACCTTGCATACTATATCGCCAAACGAATGGCCAATATTCTGGTACAATTGCCAAACTCTAGAATCACTCCACCGGAATACTTGCGTCAACTTCCACCGATTGCGAATGAATCACCAGAGTTCAAGCAAACCAAAGGAATGGTGAAGAATTTAGGGCATTGGATCATGAAACTTCACAAGGGTATGAAGAAATTGAGCAAGAAGTTCAAGTGAGAGGAGTGTTTGGATCTGTGGGTACCAACAGTAAATTTTTTCAAAAATTCCCGACTCATCCCGAAACTTAGATTTTGATTTGTAGCTTCTTTAGATTATATTCACTGATCATTGAACTCTCTAGAATGATTTAGGAACTCTTAGAACCCTAAGAACTCAATTTCCCACCAAAATTTGAATTTTCAAAATTTTCATGTGAGTTACCTTTCTAATACAAGCACGGAACCCTTTTGAGGGATCCGTCAAATCCGTGGAAACATCTTATCAACAAATTTTCCACTATCTCCTTGCATTTACTGCAAATCCCCCTCATATCACTCAACTCCATTTCAATGGATTGACCTTAGGATGTGACAAGCTTAATTTTTTGTTCCAAATCATTCGGAACCAACATTCTTCATTGGATTTACATCCAATCCAAACACACAGACCAACAAACCTTCTGTCTATAAATTATTACCTTAGGATCATCACAAATCCCACAACAACCATCTTCTCTACATTTCTCTCCTGTACATCTTAGCTACATTACTTCACCATGACTAAATCAAACAACTCTTCCACCTCTAGACCTCCAAAACGAACTGCCCGCATTAGTTTTAAACCATGTTGCTTCATAAACTTAGCAAACTCATCATCAGAGGAATCATCTCCTCTAAATATCTCATCACCTATTGCAAGTGAGAATTTCCTCACACTCTCCACTCTAACACCACCAAATGTATTCATTCATACTCCACCACCAACAATTACTCCAATAGGTACCACTCCACCACCCGCTCCATTACAACCTGTTAGATCACCATCACCCCCAAAATCACCCAAACTCCAACCAATGGAGCTATTTAGGACTCCACCTTCATCACAACACCCATACCTTGATGACTTGGAAGTCCTTCCACCAAGGTCAACCAATCCTCCACCCATGACCTTTGAAGGTCAACAACCCATGCTTTTTCATCCGATTTTCCTGGATATCCATACTCCTTTATACCATGATGCACCACCACCACAACCGCAACCACAACAACTCTCACCAAGATCCACTCTCCATTCCATTGACGAAGAGTTTTGGGTTAATCAACCCAACACCCAAGCCGAGATCAACAAGGAACTAAACCGCCTCTATGCATTCTCAAACATGGTTGAATCCCATCTCCACGAGGCTATGGACTTACAATCCACCTTGTTAGCCTTCATTACGGGTCCAACAAACAATCCACCACCACCTACATCCAATAATCCACCACCACCATCAACAAACAACCAACCACCACCACCACCACAAAACCATGAGACTACTCTTCCTCCCGGTTTTTCAAGCCATGATTGCTCGTATTGCGAGAGAACCGCTCATTTGGCCCAAAGGACCAACATTTTGGTCAATGAGCTCCAAAATGAAATGAGGTTCATATTGAACCACATTCTCGAGCGTTTCAATGCAATCTCTCATCCTCCTCAATAGGAGCTTTGTTAGTTTCCTCTTAAAGGAACTTTTAGGGTGTTGTTTTAGAATTTTTCTTATTAGTATTTATTTTCCTTGTTTGAATGTAACATCATTTTTCCAAGTAATGAATGTTATGTTTTTATGCTTGTGGGTGATCAACATTAAGCATATTATCTCATTTTAGAATACTAACAGCATAGTATGGTTGTTTTAGCCTCACATATCGCTTTGATCAAATGTACATTAGGTACTAAATTTTGATCAGACACTTCATTTTGACTTTTTAAAGTCAAATGTGCTGAAACTTATTGTTTGGTTGACAATTACATATGCATTTTACTTCCATGAAGTAACTAGCTTTTCTTTTATAGCATCTCCTATCCTTGAAATGTATACGTTGGTACTCTAGCAATGGGGAGTATACATCGAGGGGGAGCATATCATAGTCTAACCACTTGTTTTGTAGGATCATACATCATCATACATCATATCCTTGTTACTCCATTTAGGGGAGTATAAATCAAGGGGGAGCTTTAAAGTTCTCAAAATCGCATTCCGCTACGCATCTCTTCATTTTGTTTAGACAAAAAGGGGGAGAAATGATTAAGTTTGCATCACTGTGAAACATCACAGTACATACATTTATACTTGAAATTGTTTTCAAAACTTGCAGAAAACAAACTTAATCTATATTTTTAAAATAAGACTCATACTTAATTTATTCATTTGCTTAAAAATACACCTTATGTTTTGTCATCAACAAAAAGGGGGAGATTGTTAATACAAATATCGTCCCAAAAACGTTATTTATATCTTATGATATTTACTTAGTTTTGTTAATGTCAAATACAAGGTATATCTTTTAGCAAATCATAAATACAAGCTAAAGTCTTTTTAGAACACATTTACATTTCACAAGATCACTAGAATTTACATTTTATACATTTACATGTTTATTTTCTAAAATGGAAACTTTATTTCTCAAAAGTTAGGATGACTGTAGGATCGAGTACTTCGAGCTTGATTGAGCTTGGTTAAACAAGAACCTCTGTATGGAATACAAGTGTTTATGCAGAAACTAAACAACAAGTATAATAAAGAAGAAAAGACAAAGAAGACTATGATCCTCTATGGATCGAACTATGAACTAAGAATGATGTTATTGAATATTGAAAACGTTCAAGGTCTAAAGGTACATCAATCTCATGGACGGGATGTTCCTTTTATAACAATAAGAAACCCTAACCCTAACCCGTCTTACAAGAAAATGTGTGAAGAGATAAACAACAATCTCTTCTAAAAATAAATCTAACAAACTTTCTAAACCTACGGATAACAAACAATAATATCCGCAGCAATAACACTATCGGCAGAAACAAAACAATACTATCGGCAGGAACCAACCGCAGCAGCAATGCAACACTATCGGCAGGAACCAGTCTTCACTATCGGCAGCAATGAGAATATCTTATTTCCTTAGATCCTAACAATCCTCCCAGCAATGAGAAACCCTTATTTCTCAGAGATCCTAACAATCCTCCCCTAATCTTGAGGTTGACTAGGTTAACCTGCAAGATTCCAACGTGATAGAGCTATAACTTCTTAGGCTTGAGGATTGCGACTTAGCAACAGCAACAATGAGTAACCAGCAGCACCATTTATAACTTGCAAGATTCCAATGTCTAGAACATGCAGCAACAACTTCAATAGTTCAGCAGCAATAGGAAATCTTCTTCAAAACATGTATACTGGTTACCATGACAATTACTTGAACTTGAATGCTACTATGACAAGATGTACATCAAATCAGTTAAGTTTCATACTATTCTCATCACATCCAGGTGTGTTAACTCCTGTGAGAGGTGAATCATTGAAAATTAATGGATTTGATGTCTCTTTACCAATAGCCATCACTACTGGAGTAGCCAATGTTTAGGTGTGTTAGACCATGGTACATTGATAACCATCTGATTTATTAGCAAATCAACAACTATAAACGGATTTGATTTGTCTTTACCTGTAGCCGTTTGCTCAGGACTAGTCAATTCTTAGGTTACAGCAAACCTTGGTGAATTGAATACCAAATATGGATACCAATTGTCTTTACCACAAACCATACTTTTGTGGACTAGCCAATTCTTTGGATCCCATAAAGGGTTACATCCATGGTGAATTGAGAACCATTTTCAACTCTCAGAACTGAATCATGGGTGAGTTGAAGTACCCTATAGCTTTAAGCAAGTTATTACAGCTATCAACGGATTTGATTATCACACCAGAGCCGTACCCTCATGGTGAGCCAACTCTTTCTTGTCTATGAGACATGGTGAGTTGAATACCATTTGCTGTGTAGGTGTAAACACCAACACTGTACATGCAAGGTGTTGCTCAAAACCAACTTATTAGCACACAAAATATACAATTTTTTTTTAACTAAAAGAAAAAGAAATCAGAAACAAATCAAAATAAAAGAAAGAAAATAAGAAAAGAAACCAAAAGAAATGATTTTTTTTTTTATTTTTATTTTTTAAACTAATTTAATAGCAGCAGAATCCGAGCAGCAGGAACAAAATTACCAGCAGAAATGGTGTTCAGCAGGAACTGGAACACTGTTAGCAGAAACAGAAGAACTACCGGCAGGAACCATTGCTGCTGACATCAGGAACCATTGCTGCTGACCCACTTTCTCAACAGACAACTAATCACTGATCAATAATCAACAGCCAGCAACAAACCTTTTAAATGATTCATTGACCAATTTAAATATGTAAGCAGCAATGATTGACCGAAGTGCCACATGCTAGTCATTAACGTCATCATAGCAGTCCCACTTATGATATAAATAACCAATCACCATTTGATCCTACGTTGACCAATAATGTACCATCAGTTCCCTTAAAATTCGACCAATCACATGGGATAAAAACAAGTAAACCCACGTGACTACCGAATCTTAATTCACCTCAATTCACAAATATAAGTCCCGCACCATAGTTGATTGACCATTAATAATATTAAACCCCACATCAATACTTGACTTATTATAATAATCGTATCCCACCAATTAAAACACAGTACGAGGTAGCAGCATCATCAACCAAAGACCAGAATTAATACACCATGAATCAATAATAGCAGCAATTAGACGAACCAATAACTGACACCAATTCAGTACAAGAATAATTAAATCCCTGTGCTCTACTGACCCATGTACTACGCTCTATTGGCCCACCAATTAATCAAAAATCAGTCGAACCCACCATAGATCCTTAATCATAGCCCCCATTAACTAGTCGACCACTGCATCAAATTGATAAATCATCCACTGACCATGCGTATAGCTTTTGCCAATTCAGTCGAACCCACCATAGAATAATAATCATAGCCCCCATAATCTTGACCAATACTATCTATAACCAGATATATCGAACAATGTAATCCCATAAGAGACAAACACTGATATCTTTACTGACCCCTCAAACTGACTCCATGTCAAACACCATTTCATCCCATGAATTCAATCAATAGCATATGTTAATACCTCGACCCCACAACCTTAGTCAATACGTACGAGAGAGATTTAATGGAAGACAACAAAGTAGAATTAATCATCCTCCAACCAATTCACACCAATCAGATCCAATCACTAAACCCAAATACCAAATCAGTCTTACAAGCCATTAACCATCATCAGTACGAGGTAACCATAATTATAATAACCATCCAATACTGTACGAGGTCAACAACCAATCCCACTGAATGAATAGTAATTTCACAAGCGAGAAATTCATCCACTAATCTAATTCATCCCCACAATCGAATATTACCAATTGACTCAAACCAATTCACTTTACTCATTGATTAGCACATCACGTCTGACCACACAAAGAAAATAAATGCCAACTAGTACAAGGTCACATGACTAGCCATTAATGTCCACATGTGACAAAACAGCTATCAATATTGTTTGAGAATTGTAGCCAATCAGATTGAGGTTGGAATCAGATTTTTCACCACGTGCATCAGTTCCCACAAAGATCAGTAATAGACCAATATATGCATCAGCAGTAACCACTCACTCAATAATAGGAAGCGACAAATTCAACAGCTGCATTATTTTAGTTAGAGAACACAAAACAAACTAAACAAAAAGGTTAGTTAGCACAAAATATACAACAATAAGCCTCCCCTTAGGCTTATGCCTCCCCTCAATCAGTGCACCTGACAAAGACTATTGTTCTTGGGTACCCATAATGAACCATTCCTTTTATTTGTCCAAGAACAACCTCTTGAGGGCTTAACACCAGTATCCCATCTTGTTCCCCCCACATACATCGGATCATAGTAAACAAACCTATAATCATTTTGAAAGTAAGCACTTGTAGGTCTGTTAAATGGTCGAGCAACATTCCTTTTCCAATCAGCAGACTTGGTTTGACCAATTGGAACTGGCTTACCAGAAGGAACATGTGCGGGTCTAAAAGGCTTGCCAGCAGGAACAGGTGCTGGTCGTTTTGCATTACCAGTAGAAAATGCATTTGCTCTAGGGATAAATGGGGGTATACTCTCTACATTTTTCCATAAAGACCTGGGTTGCTCAACACACATACCCGATTTATTCTCATAAAAATCACAATCCTTAATTAAATGAGAATAACTTCTACAAACAAAACAAGATTTCTTTTTAATCTTTTTGTTCTTTCCATGTCTTGTTTTATTACACACAAAAGTCTCACTACCATTACTTGAAGGAGAACTAATTTTAACAGTATTAAGAGAACTTTTGTCAAAAGAGGCTGTTTGATTAGAAATGGGTTTATCTCAGCTACTTTTGTGGAGAAGTCATGGGACTTGGGTGTGACAGATTTATCACTTGAATCACATGAGACATAGTCTGTGGACTTAGATTCATAGGACTTGTCACTTGTAGAACAAGAGACAAAGTCATCAGTTTTACACTCAGAATCAGATAAGTCTTTTGACTTTTTGCCATATGTCATGTGTGACTCATCTAAGTCAATGTCAAGGTCTGAGTGAATAGGGACAGGTTTAAACACTCCTCTTATAGGAGGAGGAACAACATGCAATTCTCCTTCCTTGACAAACTTAACAGGATTTTGATAGTCTACAGGTTCAGGGTCAAAAACACTATACTCATTAGGGTCATAAACTTGATCTGCCCCTATAAAGTCTCCAAATCCTAAACCACGTTTTGTTCTGACAGACATAGAACTATCAATTAACTTGTTTAGGTTTTTAGATGTTTCTTTCCATTTATCAAACCTACCCAAGGTATTGTCTAGTTCAGTCTGCAAATCCTGTTTCTCTAACACCACCTTAGCTTTTTGAGACTCAGAATATTTAAGCTCATTAGTGGTGTTTTTCAAGTCCCTTTCTAAAACCCTTATCTTTTCCTCATAAGCTAACTGATTATTTTGGTACCAAACTTTTTGTTTTTCTAATGTATTAACAGCATTTTTATACGCTTTGACTTCAACAAACAATTCATTATATTTAGGCTTTATTTCATCAAAATCTTTCTTAAGTAAAGCATATAAATCATGACAACCAAAATGACACTTTGGTACCTGGGATGGAAAACCCATCAAAGCAAAGTCTCCAGCCACTGATATCTTGAACTCCTGGACCTCCTGCTTGAGCATGGACTTCTTGAACTCATCATTCCCTAAAAATATGGTTTTTACAGCACGCCAGATCTTCCTAGCATCATCCAGGTGTTTAAAATCACCCATGTGGTCTGCTGGGAGAGCCTGAAGCAAAAGAGTTCTTGCTTTGGTCTCCCTTTGCACAGCAACCTGTTCCTCAGCTGATACAGGTGGAAGTATGATTATGTTCCCCTCTTGATCTCTCCCAATACTCTTCTTGCTGTTCCCATTAAGAATAACATTCCAGAGGTTATGATCTCTGTTGGAGATCCATTGTTCCATCTTCTTAGCCCATTTCTCATAATCATCTATTCCGGATGAAGTCATTGTTTGAAATAAACAATTGACCGATTAAATACAGAACAACAGCAGCCTCACAGATCAAAATTAATCCCCACTGACAGATGAAACCCAAATGACCAATAATCTTGAACAGAGCCCCAAAGTTAAATCAATAGCAACAACAACTTGATCAATAAAACCACAAGCGTCAAGAAGAAAGTCAACAATAGTAGCCAAGTCCAACCAACACCAAAACAGACTCACAATAGCAGCAACCAAACAAATTCTTACTTGCCTTAACAAAAGACAAACCCAATCAATTTAGCAGCGACAGTACGAGATTAAATGGGACCCCACGAGAAATAAATGACAGCCCCACACAATGAATTAATTAATTCGCTTAACACACAGCGACAATAATAATTCTCGCCTCACAATCCACTTAATTCAACCTCGTACAATAACTCACCGTCCCAATTATAATATTCAATTGACCAAAACCAATTAATTCTCGTTCGATAATGCTTCTGTCCACTACGTGCGTCAAGGTCAAACCCAGCCCCTTAATATAATGACAACAATATCCACAAATCGACAAACTAAACTTTAATTTGTACGAGAAAACAGCAGCCTCACAAACCGATATAATATTCACGCCAAAAACTTCAATACAACACACAAAGGTAAAACTGAAAGATCGATACCAAAAAAAATATCAATTACCTCATATACACCAGATTTGCTATTTTTCTTCTTCGACAGAGATCCTCACCAGGCTCTGATACCACTTGTAGGATCGAGTACTTCGAGCTTGATTGAGCTTGGTTAAACAAGAACCTCTGTATGGAATACAAGTGTTTATGCGGAAACTAAACAACAAGTATAATAAAGAAGAAAAGACAAAGAAGACTATGATCCTCTATGGATCAAACTATGAACTAAGAATGATGTTATTGAATATTGAAAACGTTCAAGGTCTAAAGGTACATCAATCTCATGGACGGGATGTTTCTTTTATAACAATAAAAAACCCTAACCCTAACCCGTCTTACAAGAAAACGTGTGAAGAGATAAACAACAATCTCTTCTAAAAATAAATCTAACAAACTTTCTAAACCTACGGATAACAAACAATAATATCCGCAGCAATAACACTATCGGCAGAAACAAAACAATACTATCGGAAGGAACCAACCGCATCAGCAATGCAACACTATCGGCAGGAACCAGTCTTCACTATCGGCAGCAATGAGAATATCTTATTTCCTTAGATCCTAACAATCCTCCCAGCAATGAGAAACCCTTATTTCTCAGAGATCCTAACAATGACATCATGGCATGCATCATGTACACAATCTTGGTAAGATTTTATGATATTTTGTTTAGATCTTCAAGCCAAAGAGTTGACATTTGAAGATATGGAAAGATATGGCAAGATTTGAAAATATTTGAAGATCTCTTAGCTGGCCTGACACGGCGGATCCAAATTTAGGGATCCGCCGGATCCGCCGCCTGTTGCTCAGCTTTGCCTATAAATAGCAAGCTGATCATTTGGCCATTTTCATCACTCATATAGCTTAAACACATACTCATTCATTTACTAACCCATATCATTCATTCATTCATTTGATCTTTCCTTTTGTAGCAAAGGGATCAAGCATACAAGGATTAACGTTCTGTCGTTATCCATTTAGCTTAGCCACTGTGTGATCTTGTACTAGTTTACATATCATTGTTTGTATCATTTATATCAGTAGAGTGAGGTTAGTGTTTTAGTCCTTAAAAACAATGAGTGTTGGGAGTGGTTGTACCCTTGTAAAGAACCAAATGTGAGTGGTTGTACCCTTGTGAAAGAACCAAACGGGAGTGGTTGTACCCTTGTGAAAGAACCAACGGGAGTGGTTGTACCCTTGTAAAGAACTCGGTGTTTAGCTTAGTACCAGAAAAAGAAGTAAGCGACGTGTAAAGGTTTTCTCCACCTAGAAGGGAGCTTGTTTCTTAGTGAAGAAAAACTCTCGAGTTAGAGGCTCGAGGAGTGGAGTAGGGCAAGGAAGAGAGTCCTTGTAGCCGAACCACTATAAACAATTGTATTGTGTGGTTTGATCTTTCCTCTCTTTACTTATTTACATATATTACTTGTTTGTGTGCTTGATTGTTTACTTTACTTTGAAATCACGATAAATCACAAAGCGAATTAATTTTAAACGGTAAAACTCTTCAACCCCCTTCTAGTTTTCCACATATTCATCAATATTAAGCCAGTCAAGATTGAAGTTCAATGGATGAAGTCCTCTAAACCCACTTTTATCATAGTGTGTATTGCGCACGCAAAATGCATTTGAAAAGTTCCCATGTTTTTCTTCTGTTAATTTTACATTATTAGTAGATATGCACCATTTTCTTTTCATTCAAATCAAAATTTGCAATTAATGTTAGAGTTTATGGAAAAATATTAAACGTGTATGACTAGAATCAAACTCGGGACCTTGGGATTGTACACTTTACGTATGAATGATTAACCCTAAACCTTGTTTTTCTCTTCTTCTTGCTAGATCCAATCGACATATCCCTTTAGGGTGTTCGATCCATAGTTTTTTGTTAAACAGATTGTTTGGTTTAATCGTGTTCTATTGCTAGCACCATACATTAATTGGTTATAATACGTGTGTACAAAACCTTGGTAATTAACTTACTTTAGTTAATACCATCCTGGATTGAGAAACAAGACGGTAAGGGGTTTCTCGTTAATCCATTGTTTGTTAAAGAAGAAGAATTCAAGTTTAGATCCTTGTTCTTGCTAGGATCAAAGGTACGTTATCTTTATTATTCGGTTAATCTATTGACATGTTAATTATGATTCTTTGCTTCCGCTATGTGCTTTGATGTTGTAGATTTATTTATATGATAGTCATGGTATTTAAATTCTAACAGTGGCATCACGAGCCGTTTAACATGTAATTGTATTGCCGAAACGCATAAAAATCAAATTTTGATTTGGATTAACATGTTTAGTCCATTTTTTAGGGTTTTAGAACAATAAAAAAGTCGAACCTAATTTTATGGGGGGGGGGGGGGTTTCAATCCCTGTTTAATTAAAAAGCTAGTTTTGTAATCCTAAAATTATGAACATGTGTGTAAAGGGTTACGTTCCTGGAATTAATCCATGATACTTCATGCAAGGTAATCATGGATTAGGGTTTGTTATTATTTGCTACATGTTTTAGATAGATCTAAAATTAGGGAAGACCTAATTAATTAAAATTAATGAATCTTTTATGTGCAACGTGATATATACTTGCTAAGGCTTACGCAACCAACTTGTTGGTGTATGTGGTACATTGGGTACAAAGAGCTCAAAAACCAATGGGAGTCTTAGTAATTATATACATAATAATTCACATATAGTTTATTAATAGGATTTACCAAAAGGTTTGCATGTGGCTATATGATTTAATGGTTAAGATTATATGCGTTATTATGTGTTTATTTATTTTTATTAAATTACGTGTCTTTTTTGTTTAAATTATTGTTGAATTGTAAGCAAAAAGAGGGTAATTTTTCGAATAAAAAATAAATTGACCTAATAACTATGAAACCTTGATGTGATAAATTATATATTGCCAAATCTTATGTGCCGACAGTGGTTCGCTTCGCACGGTAATTTGCTCCCAGGCGAGACAGCAATTTTATAATTTATAACATAATTTTTAAGACTTAGTATCATAAACTTTTGATTGACTGGTGAGTTTTGTACCAATAGTGTGAACGGCTCACCCAGTTTAGACAAACTATAAGAGAGGTATAAGGAGGCTTGACATTAAATTGTCATCCGAAAGGGACGCGTTTTTAATTAGCCTTCGGGCGAACGTTTGTCTCTCCGCTCATTTGTGCGTCTAATTGGAGCCACCAAGTAATGCTATAATTTTGTACAAAATCATCTTAAGGGTGAATTGACCTCAATTCCACGCGCTACTTTTTTGGTAATTATCCGAATAACTTGGGTCTTTATGACTCATGTAGTAGTAGGATATAGTGGGCGATAATTGGAGGTAATTCTTTGATTGGTGAACCCAATACCTCAATTAAAACTTTGTTGATTTAACTCTTAGCCTCAATTGGTAAATTAAAATTGTTTTGAAAACTTATGATACGAAGATGTGTGCATGCTTCTTCGTACATATTTTGATTGTCACATCAAAATAAATACACTAAAAATTTAAGTTCATGCTATCTAATTATAAGAGACACTTGGAGTTAATATTTAGCGTAAATGAGACCTTGACCTAAATATTAATGACAAGGTAAATTTCCATGGCGTGAGACCGTGACATGGAGTATTTACAGTTTCTAAATTAGACGACTTAATTAAGTTGTAAGTGATACCTTGAAACTTAAAGCATGAGATGGGAAGAAACATGCTTACATTGCAAAATTGTTTTTGGCAAATGTAATTCCCATAATGATCTAGGAGTCGGAAATAGTTTTGCCGATTATTGTGCGACAGATTACCATCTTTTGTACTTTCACTACTAGCAGATCAACTGATGTAGTGGAACTATGGAAAGTTGGATCCTAGTTTTCAAGAAAATTAAATGGTTATATGTGTATTTCCTGGGTAATTTTCTTTTCTTGAAAAATTGTATTATCGAAAATACTAAAAATTGAATTTTGTAAATTCTTTTAATGTATTAATGCAACGTTAAACCGTAAACGTGGGACATTCTTTATTGGTAAATTGATCTACACCCGTAGGGGTTTTTGGCTAGAGTCAACTTTACTAAAAAAATAAACCTAGTCTCCTTTCTATGAGAGAAGGGTGAGACTTAATCCTATTCCTTTCATGAATGAGAAAGGTATGATAGAAAAATTAGAATTTTCTAAATTCTAGGAAATAACTCATAGCAAAGTTAAATAGTTAAGAAAATTGCACATTTTATGAGTTATTAAATTAGAAGCTAGACTAGTTACCGCAAATTGGTAAAAGGCAAACTAGAATGATTTATCTAGTTGTTGTGCTTTGACCACTTAAAGATGCTACATACCAACGTGGGAATGGTAGACATATTAAGGAAGAAATTGCATGCCCAATGTTTTCAAGTTAATTGCATTGATGGATAGTCCATCATCTACACAGTAGAATACACTCTTTTTAGTACCTATGTAATTGTTACGAATAGGTCTTCTCAAAGGTGTAGGAAAGTAAATAGCACACTATTTGCTTTTACTGGTTATGAAATACTTATAATGTTGTCAAATCCAGTGGGAGCATTGTGTTGTAATTACTGAATAGTGAATTATTGTAATGATCTGTAAATCAGTGGGAGCTACAAGCTTTGTCATCTTGGTAGTAACCCAAATTATCTCTAGAATGTCTTGAGATAATTACTTTCCAATTATAGACACTTGTGGTTTAAGGATAGTCATGTACGTTTCCTTACTAGACAAAGTGGTTCTATATCTACTAATATCTATGACACAATCATATTGATCACATTAACAAACGAGTGACGTGTTGTTTATATGATACATGATGTTGTTCCATGCACAAGTGGGAGAAATCTTATATTGTGTGCAAGCTACAACATATAGGAATATGATTTAAAGAACTGTCTTGACCGCAAGGTAAGAAACTAAAGTTCTAAATATGACTAATACACCTCTAAATCTAGAAACAGTTGTTGTTGAAATTTAGCTTAAGTGAGACCTTGACTAGAGTACAACAACAAGGTGAAATTCCATGACTACGTGAGACCGTGACATGGATTATTACTGTTTCTAAATTAGATACCTATTAGAACAAGTGTCAATAAGGATATTGAGATTAATTCAAACTAAATATTTATGTATTATTGAAATGAAATAAATAAATGAAGTAATCTAATACTACTTCAAATTTGAATATTTATGTATTCTTTGAATGTCATAAATATATGAAGTAATAAATTAACTTGAAATTACGATTGAAACAAAATTGTGGTGTTCATGATTACTTTAGTTATACATGTTTATATTTTATTGTAAAGTTATAAATATGAAGTCTTTTAATTGTTACAAGACTTATAATAAAGTAAGACGTTAACTTGTTGTGTTTTTTTAATTAAGACATATACAAGAAGTCATTGAGGTGATCAATGATTTATAGCGTATATTGGGATTATAACAGTTTATGTCTTCTTGTTAAGACATGGACATGAAGTGACTTGGTTAAAAAGTACTTGTGTTATAAAGCATACAATTGGCATGGAAATTCTATTATACCATTAAGCTGACGCAGTTGGTGAATAGATAAGCCAAATGAAATATATTTATCTTACATATTGTAAGATTGTCTTACAATATTAATCCTAATGAAATACATAATGTTTATGGTACATTCGGTTAGGAGAATCAAACTCTTGTTATATTGTTTGATTAAAGATAACTATATATTCTATTCTTCTAAAAGTTATCAAGGTTAGAAAATTGAGTAATATATACTCAATTAGACTCCAACCTAGAATATTAATAAGTGTAACCATTCGTAAAATCCCACATTAAAATAAATTATCTTACAGACTATTTATCCTTTTTCCACGTATACATTTTTTATTTTATTTTATTTATTATTATCTGTTCATAGCTGTTATCTTATGTGACGTAGATTACATCCCCGATAAACGCGCTCACACGCAACCCAATTAATATAAATATCTTTGATCTAAAACTGTATGATATTCCATTTACCACTTTACGTTAATTCGTTAACGTACGTTTAAAACTAAACGTTTCTTATCTGATAAGAATTTTTATGAAACCTTAAACTACCATAACAATATATGATAATATCAAAACCCTAGAAATACTAAAATACAATTTATTTGAGTAATGTACAAGTCACTAAAGCACAGAAACCCTAGTTCCACTATAACTCCCGATAAAACCCTAATTTCACAAAACTATTATCCTAGGTAAGTTCTAAACCCTTTTCATTTCTTTTAATATACTCTAAATACTCTTAAAAGACTACCCTAATAATCTCTAATAATGATCTAACATAAAAACTTGAAATTTCATTTTTCATTCTTTTCTTTTGTTTTGTCGAACCAAACAAACACACCCTATATTTATTTTTCTTTGATATTTTTAAAACATTAGGCTATATGACACTTACATATTGTTAAAGATAATTTTATAAGGAGAACGTAGCAATTTGAATCACTAAAAACGGATAAACGAGTCAAAAGTTATGGCAATTTGAAGTTAAATAAAAAACTGAAAATGTAATCTGTAACAGAATGCGAAATTGTGCAAAACGAGGCATTTCGGGTCCGTTTCGTCGAAAAGTTATAACATGAAAGTTGTCCGGAACGACGTTTTCTTCAAAAACTCATTAGACCTCGAGTCATGAAAACTCATAATAGATGCTGTTTTTATTCAATTTCTTAACAGCATATATATAAAAACGCCCAACTTTGAACAATTGTTTCGACCACCAAATGATCTCTAAAAATTCTAAACTTTTTCCACATGAGAGATCACGTAGCTGTCTAACTATAGGAAAAAGAACGGAGTTAAATGATTAAGTTATCATCAAGATATTGGCTTTTCTTTCCTGCGTATTTTCTGCCCAGAATTTCAAACAAACGCACCCTTATAAAAATTATTTCGAGCTCGTGAGCTCGAATCACGAGCTGAGTTTTTGTCAAAATATAGTTTATAAACTAATAAATAAGTATACGAAAGAGTCGTAAAAGGTTTTGCCCTTTTTCTAAAGATATAAAGCGTTTTTAAGAAATAAGGACGTCGTGTGTAACGCGACGGGAGTCTCAGGGGTATGTTATGTCAAAACTCTAACTAAATTATAAAAAGAACTTGGTGTGCAGTCGACTTAAACCTCAGGGGTAGAAAGTGTCATTTTTGAAACTATAAAGGTAAAAATTGTCATTTAACCAAAGTTGAGAGGTAAAACTTACCATTTTACAAAAGTTCAAGGGTAAAAGTTGTCAACATGTGAAACTATAGGGGCTAAAGTGTAACTTTCACCACAATAATTATTATAATTATAATAATTATTATTTTATTTATTTATTTATTTATTTATTAATAAAAACATCACTTTATTATTATTATTATTGTTGTTATTATTAGTATTATTATTATTATTAATAATAAACTAAAATACGCTTTCTTCAATAACGAACAAACGAAGTATTTATTTAACGAACGAACGGAACGAAAACATAAAAATAAGAAATAAGATAAAATCTTATAACTTTTGAAGAGACTTCATGTTGTCTCAAAGTAACATTTAATAAACAACCGAAAACATTACGAAACAAATACTAAAACTTATATAATCAGAAACGATTATTGAAACTTGACATACCAACCCAGGTTGCGTGCCGGAGACGTTTATCAACTCTGTTTAACTTTTTTTTCCATCCAGACTGTCCAGGTGAGTTCATAGTCCCACTTTTCTTTATACGTTTTCCAAACTTGTGGGGAGATACATGCTACAAAAACCGAACACAAGTATTTTTCTGTATGCTTTCCTGATTGTTATTGCCTAAATTAACTGTTGCCTATTTTAAAAGACCCTCTATCATGCATCATTAATCACTTTCGGGTGAACACGAATATAGTGAATAGATCTATTGGCAGTTGACGACCCATTTGTGTTGCTGGATAAGTAGCCAAATGCATTATATTTGAATTTAATAAAGAGTTTTTGGCGGACTCCTACTCGGGGCAAGGTTACCTACATTTAATTATGGGGTAATTTACATAAACCTGTTAACGTTTTGCGTGTCATGAGGCTTAGTGCAATATATAACGAACTGCGATTTAACTGATTATAACTTAGCTTGTGTTCAAACTGATTATAACTTTAAACGCTATGGATTCACTCAACCTTTGTGTTGACTTTTTAGCATGCTTTATCTCAGGTTACTAGAAGTAAGGTTTGGCACGGAGTGGCTGTGGACTTTCTTCTAAAATGGGTGTCCACGTTGTTATCATTCAAACGAATAATGTAACTTTTATAACATATTTCTAAACCTCCCTCTGGGACCTATATTATGTACTCTGATTTAATAAATGAATGATAACAATTTTATTTAAAAACGTCTCTTTTCAAGTCGTTTTCTATTCTCATGACTGTGAACCATGAAGTAATACCCCAAACTTATATTCCGCTGCATATCTCGAAAACGGGGGTGTTACAATAACACACCATTTATTATGGAATGTGATGAATCACATTAAGTCTTAAAATTGAAGTTCTGAATTTTTTAAACTGCTTTTGAGTAGGTTAGTAACAAACTTGATGTATGGAATTGTCAATATGTATTTGTAATGTCCCAAAAAGAGAACAATTTTGTGTTGCTCTACTTGCTAAGTATTTATAGATAGTCTATAAATTGCAAAAGGTAAGTGGGAGATTTTATCTTGAAAAGATAAAATTACAAGATACATAATCTTCTAAAAATACACTAGTAAAGTCATGATGAGGATTGAACATGTTAATGTTAAATCTCAAGATGATGGAATTCTCATTCATAGATCCGCAAGGATATGTCAAATATTTGTATAATATGTTGAGGATTATGAGTTATAGGATTATCGTAAACCTGTTGATCATTAAGATGAATTGCAAATATTGAATTTGGCAAATTACTCATACTATGAATGATAAGATGCAGTCCATAAAGATAACTAGTTTTGGAAACTTTGCGTAAAAGATTATTAATCACACTTAAGCAATTAACTGTGATTGAAATTCTTCTAGGTACATTAAATGTATAAAGATTATGATTGTCATTCTTAGTTTCATTTATATGGAACTAGCTTATAGACCCGTGGCATCCACGGGGTTTTAGAGGGATTTTGTGCAAGAAAGGGTAAGTACGTGAATATACTGAGAAAGAACAACGTACATAAACGATATAATATTTTTCTTTTAACTCAAAAATAAGTTATAAGTGAGACAAAGTATGTAATACAATGCTTGTAAATATGCGTCTAATAAACGTTGATTGCCTCTTGGTCTCGAATATGTTTGTCTTGAGAAACAAATCCACATGGTGAAAATTCTACCATTTGCAAAAAAGGTCCATACCGTGAGCACCTAATAAGTAAAAAAGAAAAGTAAGTTAAATATTGTTGGGAGTTATAATAAGTGAAAATAAGATAAATACGACAAAACATGTCAATTGTATATTGTACATACCTGCTCAACGTGTGATCATAAACCTTGAAGAACTTCTTTATATACAACATTTGTAGTAGTGTTTGATAGGTTACCATCCGCATCTAAAACAACAGTCTTCAAACCTTTTTTACTCTTGACACGTGAAAGAGCCACATATAGCTGTCCATGTGTGAAAACAGGACGTGGCAGATACAATCCAACTTTTGAAAGCGATTGGCCTTGGCTTTTGTTTATTGTCATTGCGAATGACACCGAAATGGGATATTATTTCCTCACAATCTTTAGAGGTAAACGTTTATCAGATGGAGTAATTCTCAATCGTGGTATGATTACCTTGTTTCCAAAATGTGTCCCATTAATGATCTGTGCTTGAATAGAAGACCGTGATAAGCGTAAAACCTGAAGCCGTGTTCCGTTACACAGTCCATTTGATTGGTCAATATTCCTGAGCAACATGATCGGTACACCAACTTTTAACACCAACCTATGATTTGGAACACCTGAGAACTTTAGTCCATTGATAAAATCTGTTGAGAAAACAGATTCATCGATTGATGTGCCACGGTCTGTTCTATCAACACTATCACAACTAAGGTAAACCATTTCATCACCTGGAAATGCCTGAAGCAAGTGGTCGTTTATACTGTCGACCACTTCATTAGTAGGAGCAAGAATGGCCTTTTCTTGAAAATAGGACGGATCAACTATGTTATCCAAAAGATTTGGATAGGTAAAATCTACAATGGATGCTATCGGGTCAGAAGAGTCATCTATTAGAATATCTTTTGGTATATCTATTGGAAACTCTCCGTCGTCTGCATCTCCGATCTTCACGTCTCCTATTTTTAGTATCCATTCAGTAAATTCACGTACCTCATTCACATCTTCAGGGCGACATCCAATAGTTAGCCACATGTTGGCTGTTAACTTCATAACCGTGCAGTGATCCCACAAATGAGATTGCTTTAATGACGCACTTACAATGTCTTGTCGTGAACCTTTTGGAACAACTGGAAGATTTTGTCTGAAATCACCACCAAATACGACTGTCATCCCACCAAAAGGCGTGTCACAACTGTCAAACCTCGTCTTACGTAGTACGTCGCGCAATGACCGATCCAAAGCCTCAAAACAAAGCTTATTTGTCATTGGCGCTTCATCCCAAATAATTAGCTTGCATTTCTTTAACAACGATGCAAGATCACTTTGAGGGCAGATGGAGCAAGTAGAAGTCTCATCAATATTGATAGGAATATGGAATCTTGAATGAGCAGTCCTGCCACCTGACATCAACAAAGATGCAATACCACTTGATGCGACGTTTATGATGATATCACCTTTT
This sequence comes from Artemisia tridentata subsp. tridentata, assembly GCA_021014915.2. Lineage (NCBI taxonomy): Eukaryota > Viridiplantae > Streptophyta > Magnoliopsida > Asterales > Asteraceae > Artemisia > Artemisia tridentata. The sequence continues at coordinate 107,202,676 of CP139509.1, read as the reverse complement.
CTTCTAATAGCAGCAGCAAGGGTTTTCCATAAATATGTCTTCCCAGTACCACCGTAACTGTATACAAAATATACACCTCCTGTACCTGTTTCAACGGATGTGATGATAGTGTCATATACACCTTTCTGTTCGTTGGTTAAAGCAGTGTACAGGCGGTTATATTCAGATTCCAACTTCGTTGCGTTATAATGTGTCTCATCATATATAAGTCGATTAACGAACTGAGTTATGTATCTTTCATCTGGGTAAGACAACTCAGGAAAACGCCTCAACGTTGATCCCTTACCGCAACATATACTGTAAGGTTTGTTTGCCGGATTAGCGTTTCCTGTTCTCGCTTCATTTTCCCATAACAAAGCGTGACATGTTGTACACTCAAATGTAGGATCTCCATGGTCGTAGTAATCTACATAAATAAAAGCAAAGTTGTTTTATATTTGACATCAACAATAAGAGCTTTCTGGGAATGATTTAAAAATAAGACATGCAATTTGTATGGTAAATGAAACTTACCAACACATTCATTAACAACCAAGTCTAGCTTAAAGACCCGTGGATTCATGGGGTTTTTAAAGAAATATGGAAATGAGATAATAAGGAAACAACGAATGTAAACATTTCATTAATATATGAAAGAAACAATGAGATAATACATGAATTATTCGATAATCAATTGAGTTTGTAACAATTAAAATAATAAACGTCCATGAGTTGTCGTCTCCAAATTTGACGGTCTTGAATAGCAAATGACGTATGTGAGCGCTAATCAATTTAATAGAAAATGTCCATTCCGTGCACACCTATAGTCCATAGAAAATGTAAGTAAAAGTAGGTTGTGATTCATAATATATCTTATGCTTAAATTCAAAATCACTTAATCACTCCTACAACCCGTTTCATTATAGTTAAATATCTTACGCCTATATTCAATATCACTTAAGCACTCCTACAACCTGTTTCATTACAGTTAAATATCTTACGCTTATATTCTAAATCATTTAATCACTCTTCACATATACACACCCCTAAATACGATGATAGATCTTATTATTTGATTCTTCGCCTTTATAGTTTTTCTGATTCTTGACCCTTATAACAAAACAGATCTGCAATAAAATTATAACTAAACATAAAGTATTCAAATACATTTAGGTAAATTATATCTAAATCATTTAATCACTCTGCACATATACACACCCCTAAATACGATGGTAGATCTTAAAAGAGACATGAAATACCTTCTAAATCACTTTCCATCAAGCTATTGCAGTTGAATATCTTACACTTATATTCAAAATTACTTAATCACTCCTACAACCCGTTGTGAATATCTTACGATTATATTCAAAATCACTTAAGTACTCCTACAACTTGTTTCATTGCAGCCAAATATCTTCTGCTTATATTCAAAATCACTTAATAACTCCTACAACCCTTTCATTTTAGGTGTTGACCATCTCCTACAACCCGTTTCATTTTAGGTGTTTACCATGTATTGATGCATGAAGATAAAAGAGACATGGCATACCTTCTAAATCACTTTCCATCAAGCTATTGCAGTTGAATATCTTACGCTTATATTCAAATCACTTAATCACTCCTACAACCTGTTGTATTACAGTTAAATATCTTACGCTTATATTCAAAATCACTTAAGCACTCCTACAACCTGTTTAATTGCAGTTAAATATCTTACGCTTATATTCAAAATCACTTAATCACTCCTACAACCCATTTCATTTTAGGTCTTTACCATCTCCTACAACCCATTTCATTTTAGGTGTTTACCATGTACTGATGCATAAAGATAAAAGAGACATGGCATACCTTCTAAATCACTTTCAATCAAGCTATTGCAGTTGAATATCTTACGATTATATTCAAAATCACTTAATCACTCCTACAACCCGTTTCATTACAGTTAAATATCTTACGCTTATATTCAAAATCACTTACTCACTCCTATAACCCATTTCATTACAGTTAAATATCTTACGCTTATATTCAAAATCACTTAATCATCGTTTCATTTTAGGTTTTTAACATCTCCTACAACCCGTTTCATTTTAGGTGTTTACCATGTATTGATGCATGAAGATAAAACAGACATGGCATAACTTCTAAATCACTTTCCATCAAGCTATTGTAGTTGAATATCTTACGTTTATATTCAAAATCACTTAATCAATCCTACAACCCGTTTCATACAGTTAAATATCTTGCGATTATATTCAAAATCACTTAAGCATTCCTACAACCTGTTTCATTGCAGTTAAATATCTTACGCTTATATTTAAAATCACTTAATCACTCCTACAACCCGTTTCATTTTAGGTGTTTACCATGTATTGATGCATGAAGATAAAAGAGACATGGCATACCTTCTAAATCACTTTCCATTAAGCTATTGCAGTTGAATATATCACTTAATCACTCCTACAACACGTTTCATTACAGTTAAATATATTACACTTATATTCAAAGTCACTTAAGCACTCCTACAACCTGTTTAATTGCAGTTAAATATCTTACGCTTATATTCTAAATCACTTAATCACTTCTACAACCCTTTTTATTTTAGGTGTTTATCATCTCCAACAACCCGTTTCATTTTAGGTGTTTACCATGTATTGATGCATGAAGATAAAAGAGACATGGCATAGCTTCTAAATCACTTTCCATCAAGCTATTGCAGTTGAATATCTTACGTATATAAACAAAATCACTTAATCACTCCTACAACCCGTTTCATCACAGTTAAATATCTTACGCTTATATTCAAAATCACTTAAGCACTTCTACAACCTGTTTCATTGCAGTTAAATATCTTACACTTATATTAAAAATCACTTAATCACTCCTACCACCCGTTTCATTAAAAATCACTTAAGCACTTCTACAACCTGTTTACCATCTCCTACATTCCAATGTCATTAGTTTGCAACTGTACATTTGGAAATAATAGAATAAATTTCGATTACCATTTCAGACAGGGATAACTTTATCCATTCATTAAAAAGAGTAGAGGTATAAATTAGTACATTTATATACCTTAATGAAGATTGAATGTTTAAGAAATGAGTCCCTTTCATTATGAAATACAATTCTCTATGATGGTATGAATGACATTAAGGTTTACTGACGCTAATACTACTAAAACCATCCATTTCGTGGCTACAAACAAAAGAATCTATATGACCAAAATCATCCATTAATCAAGTCAGAAGAGACTCCACCCAATCCGATGTATATTCATAAGCAACAAATGTTACAGGAAACAGCAGGGGCAACATATTTTAGCCAAATACAGGGGCATGTATGAATTTCAACAAATGAGGAATTGTTTACCCATAGCCAAATACAGAATCAGTAATTATTTGTAACATTAGATGGAATAGAAGTCAGAAATATATTGTTTCTCACTAGTTCCGAGTCCTTCCTGGAATCATTTGAAGGTCTCGAATCATCAAAAGTCAACTTTTTTATGTTGTTTCAGAATTAAAAAATTAACTTGTGAGTTGGAGCGGACCCTTTGCGAGCCCAAATATGATGAGACAGATACGTTCCCATTGCAAATTTTAGTGTCTGGTGTGCCTTCTAATGAACATTAATAGAGTTTTGTTGAAGGAAATATCACACATACGTCATCAGCTATCATTCCTTTTGAATTTACATGGACCATAAAACTTCGGCTCGCTATACTAAGGCCTAGATAATCAATCAAAACTGCATGTCATTAATTAAGAAAAAAGTAACAGCATTCAAGATTATGGTTTTATAGGAAAAAAGATGTACCTGAGGGGAATTGTGCGCAATCGATACTATTGAAATAGGATAAATATGTAAATTGTGTTAGAAATTTAATCAAGTAGACACCAGATTGTCATATTATTGGTTAGAGCAGCCCCAACATGACCCATTTTTGTACCTTTTTTTTCTTTATATTTGACCCAAACTGTCAGGTGGGTTGAGGCTAGAGCAGACCCAACTCAACTCGTTTTGACCCGACATAAACGTATTTATTTTGATTTGAGCCCATCTCAACTATCACGGGTAAGATAAAAATTGAAGAATTTGAATTTACCATTCTTGGAGATCTATCAATCTCAGCAACTTCCATCCCGGTAACAATCATACCAGGAACAATCTCTCTTGTAAGCCTAACAATCGGGTCTTCTGCAATACCATGTCAAGCGCCTTCATTCCAGGAACACTCTCAATCATACCAATGCTTGTAAGCCTCTTGACATCAGTTGCATCCATAGGACCATCATTGCACACATGAACTCACAACAACCTTAGCTTCCATCACATTAGGGTCCATAAACAATTGTGTGTTGTGGTTCATTGTCACAAGAGCCCAATTAGTCACCACACCAGCAACTCTTCCTTCTTGGATGATTAAGTCCTCAGCTGCAATAGTATTGAAGAGCTTCACGTTGGGACGGGCTAAGTGCTTATTCATGATGGTGGATGTGAATAAAGCGGCATGTTTGATCACGACGTAGTCTTCTTGCTCGTCGTACTCGATTTCTAGCTCGTCTAGGAAGTGGTGTGCTGGCTTGCAGACAACCATGGCTGAGAAAAGCTATCCTCCTAACCATGAACCACCTTCTGGGCTCACAAATTGTACAATTATCGCAACCTGGCCAATAGTAATTACGGATTAGGATTGAACTTTCAAACCACTGTTCGATAAATAGTGAAAATACCAAAAAGACACTATAGCATGCAAGAATGACCTGATCTCAACAGATTACGGATATTTAGTATATCATCCTTTACCCTCTATTTTGAACTCTAATTGCTTATATTGGAAACAAAAGTTTATTTATCTATCTAGCTTATCAATAATTCTTTTGTAATAGCATATACACTTACTCATAAGCCAAAAAGAATGCCTCATGAGATCTGTCATTATTAATCCTGGGTGTACCGAGTTTACTGTATATTTGCACCTTCCTCTTGCATTTCATTTCCAAAAAGATATGATTCTTTTTATTAATTACTGACCATTTGGTTAACAGAGTTAGTACCTTTAAGCGTCGAGAAAGCTCATTCGCATGTAAAATATTTGCTAACTTGGACTGGCCGTATGCCCTTTTATCTGAATAACTGTTTTTTGAAAAACATTGAGATCAATGATGCCACTGTTCAGCTTGTTAAATGGCATAAAAGAAAAAATATCATTGGTTACTTTTACCTATCTTCAACGTTGATTTGTCAAATCTGATCCCTTGTTCATGAGTGTACACATAACTCTTTCCTTATCCTTAGAATAACCAAATTTGGAGTTTTAATTGTTGAAGGCAATATCACACATACGTCATCAGCTATCATTCCTTTTGAATTTACATGGACCATAAAACTTCGGCTCGCTATACTAAGGCCTAGATAATCAATCAAAACTGCATGTCATTAATTAAGAAAAAAGAACAGCATTCAAGATTATGGTTTTATAGTAAAAAAGATGTACCTGAGGGGAATTGTGCGCAATCGATACTATTAAAATGGGATAAATATGTAAATTGTGTTAGAAATTTAATCAAGTAGACACCAGATTGTCATATTATTGGTTAGAGCAGCCCCAACCTGACCCATTTTTGTACCTTTTTTTTCTTTATATTTGACCCAAACTGTCAGGTGGGTTGAGGCTAGAGCAGACCCAACTCAACTCGTTTTGACCCGACATAAACGTATTTATTTTGATTTGAGCCCATCTCAACTATCACGGGTAAGATAAAAATTGAAGAAATCACAGGTGAACAGAACATGTTTCAAATCACAGGAGAAATCACAGGTGAACAGAACATGTTTCAAATCTAACTACTAAGTAAATTAAGCAATAAAAAAACTACATTATATAGTATGAAGTTGTGCACCATATCATTACCATTTCTTTAAATACGAAACCAATCGATTATATTACCTCTGTGCGCAGAACCTTCATTAGCATTTTCCTTTGTATCCAGAACCATCCAAATACTTGAGAGTATGTATCTTAATGCTCAGACACCATTTTTTTTATTACATATTAAATTATGTATCTTAATGCATCTTTCAGATAAGATTCAAACACAACCTCACTTCTAATAAGTAGCATGCTAAAAGCTAATAATAAAGCAAACATAATACTCAATATAACCAAACAAAGGAGGTACCATTCTTTTGAGTCTTACCTGAAGCCGAGCAGTTGTTGTCCACTTGTCCGTTCCCTTTTTCCTTAATAACTCCAATTGGTTAAGTGCGACATTCCAAATAGTTCATAACATGTTATAGTGAACAACACTCATAAAGCATTACAGTTTCATAAAAGGTTCATGGAGGAGAATAGTTTTTAGGTGAAAATACACAAGTTAAAGCATATAGTTATGTACATGAAGCATAAGAAAACATCAAGTACCTAGCAGAGGATTTACTTATAGACTTATGTATTAAGTTAATCTAAAACTCCATAATCCAACAACTAATATTTTAGAGCAGCCAATAAGGTCAAAATAATACGAAATACTCCTTTAATTTGTGTTTCACACAATCCTTAAGTTAAATCGACATATCATTTCAAGAAGAAAAAGAACTGAAAAGTGAAATAAAATCATCAATTTGAATAAATAATTCATTGAAAACGTAAAACCAAATTAAGTAGTCATGATCATAATCTTGAGCATCATGTATTACCTAACTAATTTGCAATAGAATAGGTTATAAGAATAATCACAATGACATTCTCCATGCAAACCAATCAGATAAATACATGATAGTTGTTTTCTCTTTCAATTTAGAGGTGAAGAATGAACATGGTAAACCTGATTGCTCTCCACATCTAATGAGGTCTCCTAATCTACCAAGCGCAACATATTCATCAAAGTATCCTAAAGGACTATTTTGCCAAAATAGAAGATGACATAACATTTATACCTTTATCTCTCTTTTACATTTGAGTTGCTTATGTGAATAATACTTTTAAATCAAACACCTGGCGGGCAGGAGCGTAAGAACTTTAAAACAGAGAGTCAATTTAGTACTTGTTTTGCAGACGAACGGATTAATAGGAGCTGCTAACATCGTTGCACCAAGAACTCCATATACAACAATCAATTAAAAGAGGAAGGTTTCTTATGAAATGAACTCACCAAGAACTTGTGGTTCTCCTGAAGAAGTGGCGTGAAAGTGGCGCAGAATTTTTCAATATCAGACTTGATGTCACCATTCCCACCCACAACAGCCATGAACTTCTTCCTATCCGGAGCAAGCTTCATTGCAACCTGTCTAATTGTAAATGAACCGAATCAAATCAAACAAAATATATGCAGCTAAATAAAAAAAAAACTAATTCATAGCTTAGGCATAATCTATACAAACAACAAAATTGAACATCGCAAGATCAATATATACACTAATAGCCCTAAATTGCAAGATGAATATATATACCCTAATAGCCCTAAATTGTATAATAATCATTAAATTGAAAGCCCTTGAACCAAAAATGTATCAGAAGAATGATAAAAAAAATATGAATTCGAGAATGGATTTGATTTTAATCAATTAAAACTCCAAATTATTGACCAAAAACGTCAAAATTAAATAGACGCGTTTCTATAAATTCTATAATAATCTTAAATTGAAAGCCCTTGAACCAAAAATGTATCAGAAGAATGATAAAAAAAAATATGAATTCGAGAAAGGATTTGATTTTAATCAATTAAAACTCCAAATTATTGACCAAAAACGTCAAAATTAAATAGACGCGTTTCTATAAATTCAATCAATCACAACAATCGAATTGATTACTTACCAAATCAACACTTCCGCATTCAATACTTACCAATTCTAGATCCGTGGAATACTACTGCAGCACAGGACTTGTACGAAATTAATACTCAGCCAATCGGATTGAAGACACATCAGCGTCATTATTGCAGTGTGTGCTTCAAGGTGCTTGTAAATTATTTTGGTTTATTAGAAGTTATAGATTAACAATGGAATATCAAAACTCTTTCTTGAGTAGTTACTTGTGCGAGGACGATAAGTAATTGAAATGAGTATTTGAATTCAAATAATCTTTGAAAGTATACAAAGTGCAATAATTCATGAATGGATTAAGGCATGCATCTAGGAGATATACTTAAAGTTTAATTATTAAATCCAAGTTTTGATTTATTATTAAAATAAGATATTTCCTTAATATTCCTAAAAGCTAGTGGGAGTGTTATATTTATTTTCTTATTTCATATATGTTGTATAACATATAGGAAGTAACATTCCATTAACATTAAATGTTAAGTCTTAGTTTGGAATGAAACTTCACTTGGAATTTAAAAAATAAACATGCAACCTTGGAATATATGTTTATTGTTATAAACGTAAGCGGTAAAAATAATTGATTCTAATAGAACATGATATACTATTAGAAAGTCTGAATAGAAACATATCTTTGAAAATATATGAGATGAATAAAATCCAAGTTTGACACAAGGATTTTTCATATACATCATGTTGTTTGTTGTATCATGCTTGATGAAAGATGATTTGACAACATTAATATCTAATTGAAAGTTATTAGATAACTAAGTGTAATGGATATGGTTGGATATAGAAATAACATCCTCATCTTGGAATTGCTCCTAAATTCTAAGTATGAACCATATGGCAAATTGTTGCGTAATTGATATAGCTGACAAATATTGAAAGATTGGAAGGTATCAAACATTACACAATGGATATTAAAGTTTACGGAATTTTAAAGAGCATATTGTTGTTTGCATACAATGATGCTAATAAAATTGAGATGACACTCAATACTAGTCATGGTAGGATTTCATCCTTGTTAATGGCCATGAGTACTAGTTATGCTTAACTGTAAGCATAGTTGCATTACACATTAAAGAATTAGAATACTTTAAAACTATAAAAGGTTTGATAGTTTAACTATCATAAATTCGTGGTTGAGGTTGTCACGCATTTTATGAAATATTATGTGGCAATATCAAGATAGTTGAATGCACACATACAAGAACTTCACTAACCGAATTCTTGAAATAAATATTCTCAAAATTCCGATAGATCATGATTAATTGATTTATGTCTTGTCAACAAGTATGTTTGAAATGACTTGAGGCATAATTCATTAATGAGAATTATCATGCATTGATCTATTTTAGTATTTGGATAAGGGATGTTAAGCAATTATTATTTACATTAATAATAGATTGTATCCTATATTTACATGTTTAAATCCATGAATAACTTATGTTATTCTAAATTGTCCGTTGTCGATTAATGATATGGGAATATCATTAAATTAAGACAAATCTGAGTACTGGTAGAATATACTTGAAAGTATATTGATGAGTTGACATGCGAATTTCACATGATATTCAATGAATTGAATGTAGGACTTATCCCAACTTCATGAGTATACTTTATGGATCTTGTCATCAAGTAAATCATGTGTATATAGTTATCCTCAGACTTAAGATGCCAGATAACTATCATGGATGTAGTGCATTTCTGTGATTCAATTTACTACCATACGTAACTGGTAGCTATAAGGATTGTTTTCAGGAGTGTTGCAAAGTGCATGAGTTATGCTCGTAGTCAAGATAGAATTTGTTCCTTCAAATTTGTTTAAAGTTTAATACTGCTAGGCCCCTCGTAGGGTTGGCAAGATGTTTGCGTGCGCATGCCCAAGATCTCTGTTGTTCCCTTAACACACTTAGATATAACAATTAAGTTGGTCTAATTATGTTTATGACTGAGATTAAGGTTTTGATTAATTTACACAGATAAGTAAAACGTAAATATAAAAAACAAAGTTTTTCAATGTTTAAATTCTTATTAGAAATCAATCAAAGAATCTATTACCCAAGTGGTTTGCGGAACAAACACTTGGGATTGAATAGACAAGGTATGGTGTCTCCTATCTAAACTCAAGGTATTCTTGAGTGGTAACAAATTAGACCCACTGAGCTATCTCAGGGATGCAGTTACTCTTTGTAGGAGAAAAGGGTTTTGTGGAAGTCTAAGCTTTTAATGCACAAAACTTAAACCCTTTTTCTCCTATCAGCTACCTATTTATACACAAGTATGAAAGAGTATAAATGATTAAATAATACAAGTTGGTGAACCCTAGCGTGTCTGACAACTAAAACAGTATTTGTCATTTCCAAGAATCAATAGGAATGGCCTAAAGTTCTTTCCGAGTGTCAAGTCTGACACATCATGACTTTAAGCCGTTTTAGGGAAGGTTTGTCTCTGGCCAGATAAGACCACTCCTTATCTTCTCAAACACTTCCCGCCTTTCTTTCAGGCTTCAAGTTCTTCAGTACACGCCTTCAGTCTTCACTCTTTATTCACATCATTGTTGTTGAGGAGACTGGGGTTCAGTGAGTTCTTGTCCAACACTCACTGAACCCATCATCTTCTTTTTCGGCTTAAGTCTTACTCAGGAAGTACCGCCATCCTGAGTAGTGAATCCTTCTTCTTGAACTCGTCTTAAGCATCCTGAAGATGACTCACTGAGTGACTGTTCACTCAGTGACTTGAGGTTGTTCATGGTTTGTTAATCACTTAGTTAATTTGGGTCCAAATCTTGTTTTAAGGATACTTGGGTACTGACGGACCCAACAATCTCCCCTGAATATTGTTGAACATTGAATATCATAACACTATGTTGGAATTGACTGTGGATTGAATCAAAGAAGAGTTAGAGAGAGAGAAAGTGGGATATTCTTGAGAGGGAAAGTGAAGTAGTTTGATTAAAATGAGAAGAACATCCAACCCTTCCCATGTGTGGGAAGGGGTATTTATACTTACAAGCTAGAGTGCCCCGAGTGGGCTATGGATTGAGCTGACAGTGGGTAAAGACCCAACCCAACTCCACAAATAAAACTACTACTATACTAATATAACTAAAACAAAGCATATATTGATAAGCCTACGAGCTACCTTAATGCTAATGACTGCTCAGGGTGACCGAGTCTTCCATATGAATATTTTTATATTCCTAACAATCTCCCCCTAAGGGAGGTCACCCCAGAAATTACAATTTGAATTCAAGCATTCTGATACGATTCGTTTATTTAGCTCGTAGTCTTTGATTCTTCATAATAGGTAAACTTTGTACATTCAGTCGTGATCTTGTGTGTGTATTGTTCTTTTAACTTGAGTGATTTTTGAGCTTTCTTTGAGATCATCAGCCACCGTGAATCTCTTAATCATCCTTTTGGTAATATTGCCTTCATGTGATTTCTTGTGATAGGTGGACTCGCATGCTCACACTTTTATGAATCAAGATAGCTTTTGTCAGAGTAGCGGAAGTTGTGTTGTAGGCCTTTCAGCGATCATGACATTTTTTAGGATGAGTTGGAAGTGTGAGCATGGAGTGTGAATTGACATGTCTCTACTGGAATCGGGAACCACCATCACCATCTTTATATGAATCTGAAATAAAACAGTTAGCAATAAAGTTGGAGAATGAATATGGCTTTGTCATTCATTCGGTGTGGTTGGATTAACCTTCGATTCTGTGAGGACCGACCTGTGATCAGGTAGAATCCCCTTTAAAGAAGATTCTCCTTGACAGAAATTTCCAGCTTGTTGTGAAGACTCATCCAACGAATTAACATTGGAATCGTCATACCAAGCATGTTCTCATACCGGAACGTCTCAAAGCAGACAAAACGGTAGAGTGAATCAATGAATTGAGTACCCACTGATTAATGTGACCGTCAAATCATTTCCTGGAACAAGTTTGATTCACGTGTGAATCGCCCCATTGTTTCATTCCAGTTGTCACTAGTTTGATCCACGAAGGATCTCACATGTCACCCACCAAGAGCTTTTTTGATGTTGGCTCTAGAAGGATTTCCATCTTCATTGTGAATACTTTACGTATCACTCGGATGTTCTGGCAATACCACAAGGATAATGCGTAGGACTCGTTAACATATATTTTCTTACTTTTCACGGTGTATGAAACATTAAGCATATTAGAAATGTGTCCTAATGAGATTTATGGATGATCTCTTGGCTCTAGACTCAATAGTGCGTTTTGATTTAGTGATCGGAGGCTGGAGAGGACTGCCACCTTTTCAATATCATCTAACTCGGAGTGAGAGAGACGATAGAAATGTATTGATCTCCATGACAAATGAAACAAGAGTCCTTTGAGGGACCTTGAGTGGCTAGGGAGGGTTGTGCAGCGTATCACTGGGTCCATGATACTTGTCTTCAATGTCAGCAATCAACTAAGTGATTCTGACAGCATATGTATTGACCCGGTTTCTGCCTAAAGTGTAAGGAGGGCTTCTTTCTTTTCACCCTTTATCTTTACATTTCTTTTTCATTCTTCAACCCCTTCAGCACTTACCGAGACTTCATCACTAGCACCTTGTTGGGTTTGTTCCAGTACTAGCTCCATCTCAGTCGGCACTCTTCCCTTATTCACTTTTCTCCTTTTTAATCATTCCTAAGGACTTCTATTCTAACTAGAGGATTGTCCCTGGGAAGATCCCTCCGGTTCTGGCTGGATCATGGGAACTAATACCTAACCTTACCATCCTTATAACTCTAGTACGTTAAATAAAATGGTCGGTCTTTGGTGTTCTTCCAAAATTACCATCATAAATCATCCGCTCCCCCTCAATATGTGCATCGATATACGAAAAGGTTTAGCACATATGGGAGAGCCTATTCTTGAGTCCAAAAGATCACATTTTTATCAGAATTTCATGTTTAAATCACATTCTCTCCCCCGATCAAAAATTTCAAACCATTTGAGATTTGTGATCCCAACTGATTTAAATAAGTTAGAAATTATGGGAGAAAATGTGGTCAGGTTTTAACGTGTATTCTGATAATGCAACTGAACAATGCTCCCCCTCAATACAAGAGGGAGGTAAAACTATCACACACACGTGTCACACAGTCATCACTACTGAATCAGTACAAAGTTTATTATGTTACATGAGTACACAATCACAAAAGAAGACTAATCATTACAGAGAAGATATCATCATTCTGTTCTCTGTAGAAGTCTGTAGTCACCCTCACGTATTCTACCCCCAACAAAGCTTTCCAAATTGCGGAAGATCCTTCGAGTCTTCAGTCTTCTCTCAATAGCCCGCATGAACTCTTCACTCATCATCACATCTTTTTCAGTCCAGAACTTAGTGTTAAACCCCGGATTATTCGGGTTGATCTTAAATTCCTTCACCCGGTAATCCAAAGCTTCATCAATCTGGCGCAGAGTTCCATTGCTAAACTTGTGGATCTCATTGAACCTCATGATCTTCGGAGTCCCATATTTGTCTGTAAATTTGACAGCTCTTGGAGATTCGATGACTGTATAGTCATGTTTGAACTCCAATCCCTTTGCTTCCCATCGAGGCTTTGTGAGATTGAGTTAAGTCTGATAGCTCTCAATCCCAAGCTGGAAGTCACCCACATGCTATCTGATGACCAGACCCTTGATCCATAAGTTGACTGCTACCGAGAGAATTCTCTTTTCTCGTGGAGGGAGATGGTTCAGATGCCCTTGAAGATTCAGCAAGTAGAGATCCTCAAAGTCACTCGGAAACAAGTGCTTGAAGTCTCATTCAGCAATGATGTGTTCCTGAAGATCAGCTCTGCGAAGCACAATTTTCTTCAAGTAGTCATACCCGTACCTAGAGTAGATTTCAACTCTGATGACACTTAGAATTCTCATGTGGGTACGTGTTGCCCGACGATTTGCCTTAGCTGCATGTCTGTCAATGTAGAATCTTTTCTTGTTAAACCACTAGTGAGAAATCCCGTAAGACGCAGCAACATCATATTTGCACTCCTCTTCTATCCACATCTGATCAGGTACCATCTGTTCTAGCCCAGCATCAGGATAATAAGCTGCCTTCATCTTGGTAATTGATAATGCATGTCTGCAACCCTTGTCACCAAAGCGAAGGTATTCCCTTTGTTGAAGAAGAACTCTGCTTGTATGGAGACATGACCTGGTGGACCACCAAGTGGGAGAGGCCTGCTGACATCGTAGTTGAGGATCCTGTCATCCACTTGGTCTGTCATTAGCTTGTGACATTCTTCCATTTTGTATTGAAGGTGAATCGTGTCAGGATGGAAGACTTTGACTATTTCATACACTTGACCTTCCAGATCTTGTGGTGTGAGAGATGAAATCCCTTTCTGCCTGCAGAACCAATCTATAAAGATTCCCATATCACCGGTCTGAGCTAGTAGTGAGTGCTTAGGAGGAGGAACATGGTGAGATGCAATAACAGCTGCCCAGTTGTTTTCAGGAGCTGGTGTCTCTAACGATGGGACAGACCATGCCGGTTCTGGTGTACCAGGTCGCTCTTCTTCAGTCAGGGGCCTCAACCATGCTTTCATTTCTTCACTAGTGGGAGTGGAACCTGGGTTTGCAGCAATTTCTTCTCGCGAAAAGGACCTCCACCATTCTTCCCCTGGAGTCACCTTTGGAATATGAGAATTTGCACCGTTTTCATCATCATCATCAGAGTACTGATCTTGGGAGTTTACAACCGATTCTTCATGCATTACAAACTCTTCAGGAATAGATGAGAATGAAGGCTTGAATCGTGTGTCAGTTGTTGTCCATGCCGCATATCCAGAAGACGAAACATTCTTTGAAGAGCCTGGACCAGTGGATTGCATTGACTGATCCTTTTTTGTAGATGTTGCAGAATGATGAGGTTGTTGTTGAGGGTGGGAAGATCCTGAGGTTCCAAAAAAACTAGCAGCTCCAGATGCACCAGACAGTGGTGGAGGTGGAGGCGGATGAGGTGGAGACCCTGGTGGTGTGTACGGTTTGCTCTGACTCTTCTTCTTCTTCCTACGATCTTCAGCCACATCTTTCATAAATTGGTCGGAATTTTCATGAGCAATAGATACCTCCAGAGCTTCGTATAGCCTTCGATGATCTTCATGACCTTTGTGGAGATTGGTCTTATACATGCGTTGTAGGAGAATATCTTTCATATCGACTATGGGAAGATCTCTGAAGCGTGCTCTCAGTGGAGCTTCCATTTCGTGACTCACTGCTTCATCCACTTGTTCATTAACGGCAACAAATACCTTGTTGTCTATGTTGAGTGCTTCCAGCTTTGATAACCGAGAACCATGATTTTTGACAATCTGTGGTAGATTATGACTCTCGAGATCAGCAATGCGTTAAAGAGCCATAGCCAGTTGTGATTCTAAATTCGAGAGGATGGATGGCGGTGATGAGATTAGGGTTGTGGTTGTGACATTTGCGGGGATGGTTGTTGCAGATGAGAGAGTCGGTATTATTGGTGTTGTGGTAGCTATGGGAATTGCCATTGTTCTGAAAGCTAAAGTGTCTTGTTCAATGGTGATTGATACCATTGATATAACTTCCTTTTCTTCATTTGATTTTTCCCCAGCGTCACCATCAGTGGTCTTGTCAGTGATGAACTGATCACCAAAAGTGAGATCGTGTTCAAGAGTTTTTAGGGATGACAGTGTGCCCGTTGACCCAACTGGTTCCTCCAAGTGTGTCTGATCATCGACTTTCATTTTCAGGTTTTCTTGAACATCTGGGTATGTTGTAGCCACAAACTCTTCATGTAGTGAGTCATGTGGAGGATCCGTTGTGACTTCCTTGACTGGAATTTGGATCTCCTTTTCGGCATTGTCAGGCTCAGGCTCAGGATCAACATTCTCTTGAGCATGTGAGGCTTCCATCTCTGCATTCTTCTCCACATTTGTAAGCTCGTCGGATTCCGTATCACTGGAGTCTAGATTAGTTTCTAAACTCGGAGATTTCTCTCTTGCACCTTCAGGGGATTCAACGGCTTTGGATGGTTCTGATTCAAGTTTCTTAAGAATGAATTTTGTGGTGCTTGACTTGGATGCAGGAGATGAAATATCTAGAATAGTTTGAGCAGCTTGTTCTGCTGTAGCAATTCCTTATCCCTTGCCTTCCATTACTGGTGTACGTTGAGGTCTTCCGGCATCCGGTTCTCTTATACTCACACCTTTAGTAGATTGTCTCATTGACTCTGCATATTCTTGGGCACTAGCATCCAACGCCTTTATTAGATTATCGTCTTCCTCATCTTGCATAGTTGGTTCTGATAGGGGATCTTCCTCATCAATCAACCTTCTTTGTACCTTGGCTCTTACTTTCTTAGATACATCTCCCCTTTTTGGCTTCTTGGTGCGACCTGGATCAACATTAGTTGTTGATGCCTCCTTGCGCTTCTTGGGTTTGGGTTTGCCTTTTAATTTTTTAGAGGACTTGGATGGTTTTGGAGGAGGTGTGTCAGCTTCACTGATTTGTTCACCTGCCATGAATTTCTGATGCTTGTCTACTTTTATCAGGTACTCTTGATAGTAAGGAGCATTAAGGATCTCATCTATGATAAGGTGTTCAGGAACCGCTTTCCCAAATACTTCATACATAGATCCCCTTGCGGTGAATTTGAGATTTCCAAGAAGGTGTTCATTGTCTGGCAGGTGAAGTGGGGAATATAATCTTAGGTGAAATTTGTGCACACTTTGAAGATGGAAGATTATCAACTTGGTGAACCTGATGTTTGGGATCATGAGAAGGTTGACTTTCTTCTTTCCGGTTTTCTGCAGTGCAAGATTGTTCTTGTCTCCAATGAATGAATGAATCGAATGAGTGAACTCTTCCCAAATTCCTTCAGCATAATCTAAGTTGGCATGATTCAGAATTCCCCAAAGTATTTGTATCACGGGAGCTCTTGGTCTCTCATACCCTGACGTCTTGCCTGTGAAACATAGGTTGATGATTGTTAAGATGGCCCTCCAGGGTTGGTACAAGTCATAAGTGCGGACTGTAGAGAGAGTGTGGATGGTTTTAGGGTAACCCAGATCGTTGATAAAGTTAACAAGTTCCTCAGGTGCTGGTGGGGAAGTGAACGGTTGGTTCTCAATGACAGGTGTGATTTGAAGTGAGTTTCTGATTGTGTCTTTGGTAAGAGTGAACCATTGTTCATCCAGTTGACAACTGTAGGTTGCAAAGATCTTGTCATATCTTACAGTGTCCCAAAACTGCTGGATATAAATGGATGGAATAGAGGAACAGGCTACGAATGCTCGAAAGAAGTTTGTTTGCTTCAGAATATCCACTACAAGATAACAGTTGCTCCTTCCTATGGCTATCCAGTGGTCATGAGGTAATATCTGATCATCTGTACGAACTGGTGGAGGAATCACAGAAGCTTGAACCGCAGGTGCGTTAGGGTTAGACATTGATGCTGCACAATTACCATCACAAGAAATATCCATGTAGAAAGTGTGGTGTCAGGTGTGAGATATGATAACAATTATGACATATGCAAGTTACGGCCAAGATAATTAGCAACAAGAATCATAAGTGTGCAATGATCACAAGATAGTGTCAACTAGGAGATTTAACAAACGTTAATTCATCTTATGACAGGACATAACCTTGTGACCACGACACTATGATCATATACATATCAGACAAGGCACATAGAGCCAATGTTAAGCATAAAGTATACGAATTAATGAACATAGCAAAGTTAATGTAAATCATGACCCGTCAAATTGCACAAATAAGTCTCACACGACAAGTTGCAGTCAGAAAGTGATTCAAAGATTATTGGACCAAACCGCTATAACTAAACCGCAAATTCAGATTCAATTGAAGGCAGTCAAACCGCAATTGGCAAACGGCAATAAAGTTATATTTAGCGATGACCAAACCGCAGAAATTAGGCAAACCGCAATAATATTAAACACCGAAAATAATCAAACCGCGGTAACAGGCAAACCACAAGAATATAATATTTGGAAAGTAGTTAAACCGCAACAGCAGGCAAACCGCAAGAATATAATATTCCGAGAATAATTAAACCGCAGCAACAAGCAAACCACAAGAATATAATATTCGAAAAACAGTTAAACCGCAACAACAGGCAAACCGCAAGAATATAATATTCAGAAAAATAGTTAAACCGCAACAGCAGGCAAACCGCAAGAATACAATATTCGGAAACAGGTCAAACCGCAACAACAGTCAAATCGCAAGAATATAATATTCAAAGATATTCAAAGCGCATCACTACACAAACCGCAGGACTATTATATTCACAAGGTATCAAACCGCTACCAAGAGCAACAAACCGCATACAGGAATATTAACAGGCAAACCGCAGACAAGAATAGTATGAGCAAACCGCTACCAAGAGCAACAACCACAAACCGCTGCGAAGAACGTTGGTTCAAACCGCAGTCAAGAAGTATTATATACATCAACACACGGTCCAGAAGCCTTAATTTACTAATTCTCCATCACAATTAAAAAATCTATAGACCAAACTCTAGTCCGACATTCAACAATTCAATAAAACAACCATTGATTCATATACTAAGATCTAGTCATTAATCTGAGACCGAGAGTGCACATCTATTCAAGTCGCACGCAAAGCGACTAAAACACACAACCTTAGCAAGATCTTTACGAACAAACCGCAATGAAGAACACGCGAGAGAAACCCGACTAACTATCTATTTTAAGCCTAAGACGTCACAATCCAAGAAACCAGCACTTACGACATAACATTTGAGTAATTAACACAGCATATTTATCACCAACATTAGCGACTACAGGTTTCGTTGACTTTCTATTAACAGTCAACAATATTTCAAAAAATCAAAATTACTACACAAATTGAGAGTGGGATACTAATTATTTACACAACAAAGCATCTATAGTATATATCAAGCAAATCCCATCAACTTACACGCAATATTGATCACAATCCTAGGAGAAGATGATGATTCAAGCTGCGACCCTAATCAAAATATGATTTGAGTGAGTTTCATGTTATGATTGCTAGGATACAGTTACAAAACATAGTTTAGAATGTGAAGTAGACATTACCTAGGCTAGAACTCACTAACTTGATTAAGATCAGACAATCAAAAGGTGTTGGGTTTTGCGTATGAGAGAGAGAAAGAGTTAGAGGTTTGACCAGAATTTTTGGAGTTTTGACTAAGTCAAACCGCTGTGGACCTAAAGTACTAAACCACAACTTTCCTTGATTGTCAACATTGGTCCCTGTCTTTTCTCCTTTGGATTTTAACATTCAATAGGGCAATAATGGTCCTCCAATATTTTACAAGCCTAGGAATCAATTTGCTGTTACTGCAAGTAAGTCCCTATACTAGCATTTGCAGCCCCATAAGTCCCTATACTAGCATTTGCAGCCCTATATTTGATATTTACAAGACTTATGGCCCTTTTTTGATGACAACAATCCTAGAGAAACAATCTTCTCAAACTAAACCCCTGATTGAAATACGACAACTTTTCATTCAATCTTTTCATGGATTAACCTATGAATGGATTAACCTAATGAATTGGATGCCCTGATGATTGCCATAAGTTACTCTCCCCCTCAATCAATGACCCGATTGCTACTGAAAGAACTGGAGTCGTTGATTGAGAAATAATTTATGCAATCATGAATCCTATTGATTTTTCAAACTCATGTAACCGCAATGTGAGACCCAAATTCTTTCCTGAAGAATCATAGACTAGAAAGAATTTGAGATCTTCAGAAGATTGCTCTTCATTTACACGAAATGATGTACTGAAACGTACATCAAATTGGGAAAACATGGATGTAAAGTAATCCATGCCAGGGTGAACTTCACCCAGTGGGAGGAACAACCGTCTTTTTGGCGACGTGCTTTCCCCATTTTGAAACGCGGGTTGCTATCTAAAGTAATAGCAAGCCATCATGACATGTTTTAACAATTCATTTTAACTTCTGCTCGAGCTTCATTTAAAGTCCCGTATCATTATTGAATGACATTTCTAAGACCGGAAATGTTATCAATAAACAGAAGACATGCCTAGAAGAACTATTTTTGGTATTTTCTGATTTTTAGGGTTTTTATAGGTTTTATATTATCTACTTACAATTTAGGTTTATTCATCTCTGATCTATACATTGAAATAAGATATATACAAAGGATACATGAAGAATAACCACCGATATTCTTCCCAAGATATACTGTTGCAGTACGAGTTATGAGCTGATTTGTTCAGAAATCATTATGCACGAACATCACTGTTGAGTTTTCTGAACCCCCAAATTAGGAGATTTCAGTCCTATTGGCCGCCACACCATGAGTTTTTCCTAAAAGGAAATGGTAGATGTTCCTGCATTTGAGTAAAGATTCCCTGCACTAACACGATGGTTTTTCTCACATTTATATGGGTTAGTGACATTGGTATCCTGACTTTTTGGATTTTCACAATCATTCTTGGAAGTGCTTTCTGTATCAGTAGGTATCCATCTAAGGCCAATTATCTTAAAAATTCTACCCGTCGGTAACCACCTAAGGCAAGATCACGGAGTGTTAGATTTCTTAAACACCTTAGAATGCTTATTGGGAGAATCTTTTAGTCCTACAGCAATCTGCCCACTAGGTTTCTGAGCATGACTCTTTGGTCCTACGGGCCTGTTGTGGCTTCTGACCTTAGGAGATTGAACCTTAGAATGAGCATTTACTTCCATAGTCTTTAACTTTTGAGACTGAGCCTTAGAACGACCACTGACTAACTGGACATTTGGTCTAAGTTGTGAAGTGACTGGTTTTGACAAAACTTGTTTCACATCAACTTGGGTTGCACACCTTAGGTTAGAAGATTTTGGTCGTTCATATTTAAAAGCATTTGGTTGTCTAACCATTGTTCTGTTCCTAAGAATTTTTGAAACTGGCGTTCCCAAGATTGATGGTTTTGGAAACTTAGTGTTCACACTATTTTCAATTAATTTCCTTAATTCGTTCTTAAGGGCAGTGTTTGTGAAGCCATTCTCTTGAATTTGAGCTTTAAATACCACGCATCAACATCAATTTTGTCAATCAAAAAGGTTGTCTGTTCTATACACTTAGATTTCGTTTCTTTGATATAATCACCCAGGTTTTTAGATTGCATTTTCAAAGACTCATTTTCAATAATTAATTCAGCCACTTTCTTATCATGTTTAGCCTTAGCTTCATTGCACATGCCACACATTTTAGCCAAACTGTTTTTCAAGTTTTTGATCGTCAAGTTTTTGGCTTCTAGCCGAGCTTTCAAATCATTTATCATGAAGAATTCACGGAATTCAGGGAGTTCCGAGTTTTTACATGGTAGGTTTGCTTGAAAACTTTCTTCCTTTTGTTGCATTACGATTTCAAGAGAAATGCAGTGTTTTTCTAACTGAGTAAATCTATTGTAAAGTTCATTATAAGTTTCCTTGTCAACCATATCATTAGATTTGGAAAGCTCAGCCATAAGTAAATACTGTGACGCATCATCATGTTCAACATCCTGATCAATTTCCCCCTCCTTATGACTCATATTTGTTGAATCAGAGGTGATATTGCTATCAGTCTTCTCCATCAGATATGTGTTATAAGTAGGTTTCATTTGATCAGTATGCAGTTGTTCATTAGAAAGAACCTTATCTTGATCAGACAGATGTACCTCAGCAGACAGTACTTGGTGTTCTTCTGGTTTGAGAACTGCATCCACACCCAGTGTGATATCAGCTCCTGTGTTGTTACTATCATCATACTTGTCTGATACTGTCCCATTTCCTGTAGGTTGAGCCCTTTCATGAATGAATCCCTTAACATTACTCATCAGTTGGAGTAATGTCCTTCTGAACATGTCAACCTCAGTTCCAGTGTAGTTATCAAAACACTTTTTCGTCATTTGAATGTGATAACGCTCAAATCTAACATGTTTTTAGTAGCGTTATTTGTGTTTTTATGTATGTTATTTGGTTATATTTATATACTTTTGTTACTAAATAGTACCAAAGTGTGTTTGCAAAGTATATGTGACCAAAAACAGGAAAAAGGAAGAAAAAGATGAGAAAAATGAGAAAGAAGTAAATATTTATGAAAGTGCGAAGATTCTTATGCCAAGACCCAATCAAAAAGGCATTTCAAAGAATGAAGGTCCAAGTATTCATGTTGATAAGCTTCAAAGATGTAGAAAAGATCAAGTTAGGATGAAGAACCAAAGACCAAAAAGTAAGAAACAAGCCAAGACGAAAAAAGTCCAAAAAGTCCCAAACAGCAACCATCCATCCGATCAGTCGCGGCCCGCAACCGATTCGGATGGAGGCAATACTGAAGACCAACCGATCGGTTGGCCAATTACCGATCGGTTGGAAGCCTGCTGATTTACCAAAACTTCATCATTAAGTTTTGTCTCTTCATATATCCGGTTCTAAGGCCTTCTAATAACGATTCTAGGCTCTTCTAAACTACTTGGAGGACAAGAGAAGTATTAATGAACCAAGACCCTTGGGAGGAGTATTAATAGGATCATTTGTGGAGTATTAAGTGTGCCTTTCTTAATCAATAAATTTTTAATCATCAACCACTCATCAAAATACTCTCAAATTCGTCCTTAGAAGTCCAGGAAACTTTGGAGGATCAAGAAGTCATTATTTGGAGGTCAAAACATCAAGAAGTCAACACCAATACTTTGGGTATCATTACCTTATCATTTGTAATCTATTTCCAATCATTGTAAGACTTTCAATTATGATTTCTAATGTTCAAAGTTATGAGATTATGTTCATGTTTGCTATGAGTGGCTAGTGCCTTTGTGCACTTGCTTAGATGATGTGTATTACTTATTGATTTGCGTATGATTGTGATGACATGTTTTAATTCAATTTCAAGTTGATTCTAAGATCCAATCGTGATTAAGTTTCGTAGTGACATTTGTTGAATCAAGTTTAACTAGTTGCTAATTATCTTAAAGGTCGAAAGAACTATTGTTATTCAACTAGTTATAATCATTTGTCTATGAATGATTGTTTTTACCCATTATTCTTGATTAAACAAAGAAAGTTAATTGTGGTTGTAATGAGAATGCTTTTGTCTATCAAAAATAGGATTGATGGTAAACCATTTCAAGGGTCGAAAGATTAATAGTTTACTATCGATTGTGACCTTTTGTCTATGATC
Source organism: Artemisia tridentata subsp. tridentata (assembly GCA_021014915.2). Taxonomy (NCBI): domain Eukaryota; kingdom Viridiplantae; phylum Streptophyta; class Magnoliopsida; order Asterales; family Asteraceae; genus Artemisia; species Artemisia tridentata. Next base: position 107,179,663 of record CP139509.1, on the reverse strand, counting down.
GGTTACCTTTTGTATTGACCATTTCCTAAGCTATTTGATAAAGCAAAAGTAGATTTTTGTGTTTAAGGTACACCAACTTATGAACCTTGAATTGATCTTGAATTGAGTGGTTAAACGTAATGCTTGTTTTTATGAACTAAAATCTTGACGAAGGTTTAATTTCTAGAGACAATAGATTAGTTCACCAAACTAATTATCATAACCAACATGTTGTCCAAAGTTATCACAATCATGCTTATCAAAGAGTAGTATACTAGTCTAAGCAAGTGTAGTTTTAATCATTTGAATTATTCTATTTTTCATTACTTGTTAAGGAATTTACTTCTAGTAGCTTACAATTCGATTCACTACACAAATCCCTGCGAACGATCCCGACTTACCATCATAATCTTGCTATAACGGACGAATTCACTTGCTCGTATGTGTTGTTCCTAGATTCGGTAATTCGACCTTTATAAATTTAAAACTTGTACTCACTTACGACACATCATGTTTTTGGCGCCGTTGCCGGGGATTTTGATCGTGTTTCTGTAGGTTTTAGAAGTTCATAGTTCGTTTTCATAAATAAAAAAAAAAGTTTTCTGAGCTGACCATCCGATCGGTATTCCATTCATCCGATCGGTTGCCCACTTTTCAAATTTACCGAGAGATTCATCCGATCGGTAGTAGCATCCATCCGATCGGATCACCCCAAACTTAATTTACCAAGAGTTCTATCCGATCGGTATTCCATTCCATCTGATCGGATCTTTAGCCTTGATTTTTCAAATTGTTTCCATTCTTCGCTCGTGTGTTTAGACATTGCCTCGATTCTCTTGGGAATTGTATGAACACTCGATCAACCGGAATAGAACCAATTTCACCTTTTTCAGATCTCGAACGTTTAGTCCGAAGACCAAGAAGAAAAAGAAAACCATTTGTTCCATTAGCCAATCGTGTACCAAGAGTACGAAACCCACCGTTTGATAACCTTTTTGAAGCCAAAGTCGTTTATAACCCATTTACTGATCAACCTTTTCCCATGGCTGACGATAGACCCATGTGGGAAGTCAACCGAACCGTAGCACCCACTCCTGGAGCTGCTATTGTTACCGTCAACCTAGGTGACAATTTCACCGTGAAAGGTCACCATCTTTCTATGATCAAAGACCGTCAATTCGATGGCCGTTCGAGGGCCGATCCTCACAAACACATTGCCGAATTCATCAAAATTTGTGGCATGTTCCGATATGGCGACACCAATGTGGATGCCATTAAACTCAAACTTTTTCCATCATCACTTGCTGAAGACGCAAAAGTGTGTTATAATGAATTAACCCCAGGAACTATCAATACTTGGGAGGAGATGAGGCAAGCTTTTGTAAGCCGATTCTTTCCACCTGCCATGTTTGATCGACTCATGAGAGAAATTCGTGCTTTCACACAAAACCCTAACGAATCATTCGTCGAAGCCTGGCTTCGTATGAAAGATTTACTTCGTAGTTGTCATGGACATGGTTTAGGACGAGGAACCATTATCCAAATCTTCTACCATGGACTAGATGAAGCATCTCAAGGAATTCTTGATGCTGGAGGAATTTTTCTTTATAAGACTCCAAACCAGGCATACCAATTGCTAGAAGACCGAGTTCTTCTCAAACTCGACTGGTCAAAAGATGCCAAAACCAAACCCTTGCGAAAAACCGTTGCTTTTGCTGAAAGTTCCGTTACCTCTAAACTCATGGAGAAAATGGAAACATTGACTTCCAAAATTGACTCGCAATACAAAGATCTTAAAGGAGAAATGAAAGAAATGCGAGACGGTTGTAACAACTGTGGAGGTAATCACCCATCATCAGAATGTGACGACCAACCAATGGACCAACCCAAAGAAGGAGAAGCCAATTATGTCCAAGGAGGATACCGTGGAGGCAGTTATCGTGGAAATTATTACGGACGAAATTCTGTAAATTGGCAAGACCGCCAACCAAGGGATAACAACCGTGATTCTCACCCACGAGTAGACAATCAAAATCCACAAACCTCTGACAAAAAAACGGAAGAATCCAATTTTGAGAAAATGATGAGAGAATTCGTAACTACTCAAAAATCAACCAATGAGTTCGTCAAGAACCAATTTTTCAATCTCAAAACCAAAGTTGAGCAAGGTCAGAAAAATCATCAAGCATCTATTCAAGATCTTGAAAACAAATTTGGTAGACTTTCTGATCGAATTTCTTCCCGACCATCTGGTTCGTTGCCAAGTAATACCCAAACCAACCCTAAGCCAACATCATCTGGATCGAACGATAAAACTTATCGTCCACCATAGACTCGAAATGAGCATATCAATGCTGTATTCACAAGAAGTGGTCTTTCTTATGATCCACTGATGAACTCAAATAAGTACATTTTATTATCATCATTTATCCTATTTATTTGACTTGTTTTATTATATTATATATGAGAATTGATACGTTAATGTTTACTTTTGTAATTCTCAGGTAAAAACAAGTATTATGAGAAACTTGGCGATTTTGGACTAATTATGGAGCAAAACAAGCAATATGTTAAGAGTCTACTGAAATGTACAAGATCAAGATCATTCTGCTCCAGATACGCCACAACATACTTCTTACATACGGCGTATCACTATCAAGATTTCACAAGTTACAATCCAAGACAGCAAAGGACATGCGCCACATAGAGAAATGGAGTTACGCCGCATCTTAAGGCGGTGTACGAATATTCCTGAATATATTAATCTTGGTCCCCACGCGAAGTTAAGTCAATGGGCCGCATCTACTTATCCTATGCGCCGCATCTAACCCTCAGACAGAAACTATAAATACCCCAAAGTCATAAAAATTTTGTGTGCAAGATACCATACGTACGAGTACCAAACCAGAGACGAATTCAGACGTATTAGCAGCACAAGACACACCCTGAACGAAGATACAAGAGCTGTAAGAAGGTCCTGCATGTATTCAATTCATTAAGTAGTTTTGTTTTATTGTATTAGTACACTTTAATTCATCAGGATTGATCGGCTGATGTCATGTGACTACGGAATATCATGAGCACCCCTTAAAATTGCTTTCCCATTAATTAAACTTTATATGTTGTTGTCTTTGGTGACTTTTATTAGTGCATTGATAATCTCTGTGTCTAGCTGAGCATTGCTTGGGTCGCCATGCCCCTTCCTCGCCTATCTATTCTAGCGTATACGAAACGTGGGCATCACAAATGCTCAATATTCTAGGATAGTGGGATAGACATAAGTGATCATTAAGGGTCTACTCGCCGATAAGATTAGAGCCAACGAGAAAGGGTTAATTATATACACTTCATATAAAACTAGCAATAAAACAAGTGACAAGCTACTTAATTATCAGGACAGGTCTTCTTATTGTCTCAAGTATCTATCTGTGTACGTGTGTGTTAATCGCTGATTCGTGCTCATTAGTTTAGCTTACTATTTAATCATAACCAAACCGTGCCAGTCTCTCAGGCTGAAACCCCTTGCGTTAGATTAGGTTGTATAGCTAACTTAGGCTATTAAAATACTGATTAGAATAACTAGATAATACGTTCCACTCTTAGTGATCGACACTCTACTTACCATTATATTCATACTGACCGGGTACACTGCTCGTTAAGTGTGTGTGTTATTGATAAGTCGGCTAAATATACATTTAAAACTTGAGTAGGCATTAATACTGCTAAACCGCAACGACACACACGCGCATCAAGTTTTTGGCGCTGTTGCCGGGGAGTGAATTGTTATTATCTGTTAATTTGATTAGTATTTTAATTAGGTTTTTCTTTTTAATTTTTAGATTCTAACCACTAACCCGTTGTATATTAGATAAATTGCATTCATTGTATTATTTGCATATTTTCTGTTTTTGTGTGTTTTTATTTTCTGTAAATTTTTGTTTCTTTTTGTTTGTTTTTATTTTTTGATTTTCTTTTCTGTATTTTTCTGCATTATGCTATCGTTGTATTTAGCTGATACAAATGATACGGCGCATCTATTTTCTTAGATACGGCGTATTGCGTTTAATTTTTATAAAATACAACGCGTTTAATAAATTCGAGTACGACGCATCTTTCCCCAAGATACGGCGTATTCTGTTTTTAATAAGAAATTTTTCTAAACACTAAAGCCATACGACGCATCTGTTTTAACAGATACGGCGTATTTTCGATTTAAATTAAAAACAGTTTTCGAATTATTAAACAGATACGACACATCGATCTCTATCGATACGGCGCATCTACTAAATCAAAAATCTTGTATTTTGAAACGTAACGAAAATACGGCGCATTAACTTTTGTTAATACGACGTATTTAATTTTAATAAATATAATCGATTTTTGATAATTTAAACTGGATACAGTGCATTCTAAAATTATAAGCGGCGTATCTATTTTCTGAATAAAAGTCTGATTAAATTTTAACGTAATAAGATACGGCGTATCCAATTTTTTGATACGGCGCATCGTCGACAGATACCAGCAACTTATTTTTTTCGTATTCCGTTTTCGTTGTTAATTTTCTGATATCTTACTTTCTTGAACATACCCCACTGATGCTTTTGTGATGGTTTCAGGAAGTGCATGACCAGGAGTTCAACTAAGAACTTGATTAAACCTTTCGAAGATCCTGAACGAGCCCTACATTTGCTTAAAAGGCTTTTCAATACAAAAAGCTTTGAAATTTCAAGTTCGTTCGAGCTTGATTACTTTTCTGAAGAGAAGGAGGAAGAAGAAACTGAAACAATGGCGGAAAACACTACTATGGAGGAATACATGAACAAAACCCGTGCTGATTACAGTTCAGGAGTTGCTAGACCGAAGTTTGATGAAAAGTCAAAGTTTGAGTTGAAGGGTCAGTTTCTCAAGGAGCTAAGAGAAAATGCTTTCAGTGGAACAGAACATGAAGATGCTAATGAACATGTTGAAAAAGTCCTCGAGATTGCAGATTTGTTTACTATAGAAGGAGTCTCTGACGATCAACTTATGCTAAGAATCTTTCCAATTTCGCTTAAAGGAGCTGCTAATAAGTGGCTAAGGAATGAACCTGCTAGTTCAATCACAACATGGGAAGATTTGAAGAGCAAATTCCTGAAAAGATATTGTCCACCTGCTAAAACTGCTAAAAAGATGGAGGCTATCAACAGTTTCAAGCAAGAGCCTGATGAAACTCTTTATCAAGCTTGGGAACGATTTAAAGACTTATTGATGAAATGCCCTCAACATTATCTAAGTCCAATGCAGGAGATAATATTGTTCTATCAAGGATTGGACGTGCCTACTAGACAAATCTTGGATGCTAAGGGAGCTGTGCCTCAAATGAGTGCAGCCGATGCTAGAAAAGCTATCCAAGAAGCTGCTGATCACTCTCAAAAATGGCACGACGGAACCTCTACTAGATCTAAGAGCAGCACTAATTTTGACGGGTTTGCTGCAATTCAAGCTCAATTGGATAAAATTAGTAGAGAGATGAAGAAGCGTGATGAGAAAGTTTATGCTGCCCAAGTTGGATGTGAAAAATGCGAAGGACCTCACTACACTAAAGATTGCCCTAATAAGAATGAAAGTGAGACTTTTGAAGAAGCATACTACACACAATTTGGACAACCATTCCGACCTTCAGGAAGATTTAGGGAAGCTGCTCCGGGATACTATCAAAAGAACAACTATAATCCCACTTATCAAGAAAGGAGGCAGACTTTGGATGACACTCTAAAGCAAATTATGGCTGATGCTGCTAAAAGACATGAAGAGAACACTGCTATGATCAAAGAAATCCGAGCCTCAACGGATACTATAACAAGAAATCAAGGAGCTTCGATTAAAGCATTGGAACAACAAATCGGACAAATGAGCAAAGTTCTTCAAGAAAGGGGATACGGAAGTTTACCTAGCTCAACTAAAACCAACCCAAGAGATCATGTCAAGGCCATAAGCACCACTGAGGAAGTCACGCCTAACATACCTAGAAGATTGATGAATGGTAATGATGGTGCAATGCCCGAATTTTTCTTTAATTCTTCAATCAGTTTAAGGAGGCTACTCAAAGAGAAGGGAAAGATTGAAGAGGAGAGCAAGGCTACAATGAAAGAAGAGAGCTCTGCAACCGACTTACGTGCCTTGCCTCATAAATAAATAGACCCAGGAAGTTTTACTTTACCTTGTTCAATTAATGATATATCTTTCAATAATGTATTAGCTGACTTAGGAGCTAGCGTTAGTGTTATGCCCCTTAAGACATTCACTACTCTAGGACTAGAAAAATTAGCACCTACTAAGTTGCTTATTGAATTGGCTGATAAAACGGTAAAACGACCTGAAGGGATTGCTGAAAATGTGCTAGTTAAGATTGAGAAGTTTGTTTTCTCCGTAGACTTTGTTATATTAGATATGCCCGAGGATGTTAAGATTCCTTTAATCCTTGGAAGACCTTTCTTGTCTACCGCCCATGCTAAGATTAATGTGTTTAAAAGAAAAATCTCATTAAAGGTAGGGAATAATAAACTTGTCTATAAGTGCCAAAATCCTGCTAAAAGCATAATTAGAGGCATCTATGTGCTAGGATTAAGAGAACGTATGGACCTCAATCTTGAAGCTGGGCTTATGGGAGAAACCTTGGTAAATGATGAATCACTTGAGACCTATAGTGGAGACTACATTGAATTAAATGATCTTAATTTACCAATAGGAATCAATGATCAATTTATGGAGGATTTTGAACCCGAAATTGAAGATGGAGAAATTATGGATATACCTAGAATCAATATGATCAACACTAAGAATTATGATGAATTTGAAGGATATCCTAGTTTCTATGATTATGGTAGAAAGATCCATGTAGATTGTGCTTATAATTTACAATTTCCTTGCATGATAGGATTTAAACAGGTTAGTGCCAACTTTTTTCCTATTTTACCAATTAATGTAATGTCAAAAGATTTCTATAATTCTATAATGAAAAACAAAATTGAGTATAAAGGGAAAAACGTAGTTGGAATATTCATGAATGTACCTATTTTTGTCGGGAATTTAACTATTATTACAGATTTCACCGTGGTGGAAAACATGGATGCTTATCGTGATGTTGAGATGGGTGACGTGATCGTTGGGAAACCATTTTGTAAGGAGGTCGAAATTAACGCAAAAAGATTTGAAGGAAATATCACCTTTAAAAGTGGAAGCAACGTCATCACTTACATGATGCCTCGTGCTCACCCAAGGTTTAAACATGCCCCTAACAAATTTTGTTACAAATTTACACCATTTCTTTTTGTAGATGAAAATGACACTGAGAAAGGGATCGAGTATCCGTACCAAAAGATGAAAGGATTCTACAAAGGTGTACTTGAATTGGGGCCGGAATATGTTCGTGACGATGTAATTCGCAACTACATCGTGCACGGGCATGTGGGGATCAATAGAACTAAATAAGGAGCTGAACGTGAGTCTAACTTGAAGACTCTGGAATAAAGACAAGTGCTGACCGGGAGACAACCCGGAAGAAAAATTTTTACTTTTCTGTTCTGTGTCGAGTCTGTCAGACCTGCAGAAGATACGGCGCATCTCCATCATAAGATGCGACGCATCACCTGCACTGGTCATATCTTATTTTATTTTTTACATTTTTATTTTTGACTTTAAAACTTTCTGTCAGTATTTTAATGCGGCGCATCCCGGGTTAAGGATGCGACGTATCTTTTATTCTTATCCGTATTTATTCCAGGCTCGATACGGCGTATCTTCTTCCATAAGATATGGCGTATCGACTGACCTGATGATTTTCATTTTAATTTTTTAGGTATTATTTTTACTAACTACTAATGTATTATGCAAGTTTGAACCTTCTTAACTCAGGTGTGTTAAAGTCTGAATGGTATTATAGATTCCTGCATTTTTTGTATATACATCATCTATGAAGCTTAAACGTTCTCATCCGCAAGAAAGTTGATTTTTGCTCTTATACGAATAATGGAGGATCATACCGAGCAAATCTCAGGGGAGTTATTCTGTTCTAATTCTTTTATTTTCCAGTTTTTAACCTTTGATACAAACAACGAGGACGTTGTTTAACTTAAGTGGGGGGATTGGAGAATAAGAACACTTACTTGTCCTAAACTTTTTCAAAATATGCTTAAAATGCGCTTAATATATCAAAATTTAATTTTTTTAGCATGTTTTTGTTTAATCTAAGTTGCATAGCTACACACATAACATTATTTCCAAAAATTGTGAACTTATCAAAATTCACAAATCTATGAGTGTGCCGGTGACTTGTAAACTTTAGAACTTGGCTTGTATATTATTCGAGACCACCATAATAAGTATTATCTATATAATTGGAATGACTTGTCTAAATTGGTAAATTTCTAGGATTATACCCAAATAGCCTTTATATGTTATGTGATATTAACTAACTACACTGGTTAGTTAACCCACGTATAAACTCTTTGTTACTCTCATTTTTAGAGTAAGATACCCCTAGAAAAACCTTCAGAGTCATTCCTTTCGTTTCTTACACCTTTGTTATAATATTTCGATACACCCTTACACCTTAGCCTACCCTGTAGATTAAAATCCGTGGTTAATTGCTTTAGGCAAAGTGTGTTTCTTTACATTACCTGTGTTCGCGTGCGTAATTCATTATCTTTGGTTAGGTCAGGAAATTACACAACGCAATTGGTATGAAAGTAAATATTGTATATCTTTTAGTTTATTTTTCGTGTGTTTGCTACTTTCACTATTACAGTTATTTCTGAAAGTATGAAGAATGTGAAAAAATTATCCGGAAAAATAAGTGATAGAAAAGTTGTGAAATTTTACACATATATGTTGAAAAAAAAAATCGAAAAAAAAATAGAAAAGAAAAAGAAAAAGGAAAAGTTGGAAGTTTGTTTTAACCAACTTATGTAAAGTTTTGTATTAAGTGGGAGATATCACCACTATTTGTTGTATATTATATTTATGGATTGAATGGGAGTTGGCCGTTATAGGAACGCCAACTAGGATTATTCTTTGACAGAGATTTTGTTGAGTATAATTCGTGTCTACCTAAAGCGTGTGTTTCAAGTGTTAAAGCGTGAGTTATTCAATGATATGAGTCTTATTCATGGGATGGTTGGGAAAGTAATTTACCACACTTAGGATTTTAATTTATCTGTTTTGTTTATTTTTTATTTTACACCAATTTGTATCCCAAATATTATCCATACCCTACATCATTCTTTATCCAAACCTTAGATTTATTGAGATTAGGGATTTGAGCAATCTTAAGTATCGTAGTCGTGGATTCGGCTATGTATTTATGATTTTGTCGCCCTTTTTGATATAATATTATTGGTAAAGATTACTTGGTCCTATCTTTAGCCTATTCGAGTTAAGGATTTGAGCAATTGCAAGTATCGTGGTCGTGGATTCGATCATGTATTTGTGATTTTGTCGCCTTTTCTGGAATATGAGATCGATAGAGATTAAAAAGGATGATCAACCCTTAACCAACAAACCCTTTTTACCGCTTTAGACTTGTTATTCCTTGGCTTTAGTGGGGGAGATGCGTATACTTGCCAAGCTTATGATAGAATATTTGTCACGACTGGACAGTTAAACGATTAGATTTGCTTTTATCAAAATATTTTATTTTATTTCTAATTCGTTAAGTGTTTGGTTGTGCAATTATGACAAAACGAATACATGCTTAAATATAAAAATAAATCCTAATATCTTTTAGGATACATTTTCATAAGATTTATTCTAAGGTTTACTTGGGGACAAGTAAAGTTCAAGTGGGGGGATATTTGATGAACTCAAATAAGTAAATTTTATTATCATCATTTATCCTATTTATTTTACTTGTTTTATTATATTATATATGAGAATTGATACGTTAATGTTTACTTTTATAATTCTCAGGTAAAAACAAGTATTATGTGAAACTTGACGATTTTGGACTAATTATGGAGCAAAACAAGCAAGATAAGAAAGGAGCAGAAAATCTAGCTGCTGATCATTTGTCTCGTCTTGAGAATCCAAACTTGGAAGAGTTAAAGGAAGACGAGATTGACGATTATTTTCCTGATGAAACTCTCATGACTGTTGATACAGTCTATGAAAAAGAAATTCCATGGTTTGCTGATTACGCAAATTACCTCGTTGGAGGAATTCTCAAAAAAGGATTAACTCATGCCCAACGAAGTAAATTCTTTTCAGAACTAAAACACTACTATTGGGAAGAGCCCTATCTTTTCAAGATGTGTCCCGATGGAATGATAAGAAGATGTGTTTCTGGTTCTGAAACAAGAAGAATTCTTGATGAATGACATCATTGCCCGACTGGGGACACTATGGTCCTTCCACCACAGCTAAAAAAGTTTTTGATGCGGGATTCTATTGGCCGACTATTTTCAAAGAAGCTCATACTCTTGTTCAAAACTACGATGCTTGCCAAAAATCCGGTAGTCTTTCTCGTAGAGATGAAATGCCTCAAAATAGCATTCAAGTCTATGAAATATTCGATATTTGGGGAATCGATTTTATGGGACCCTTTCCTAAATCGCACAAATACGAATATATTCTCGTTGCTATTGATTACGTTTTCAAATGGGCTGAAGCAGAAGCTCTACCCACAAATGATGCACGAGTTGTTGTCAATTTTCTCAAAAAGTTTTTCGCTCGTTATGGAATTCTCAAAGCTTTAATAAGTGATCGAGGAACCCATTTCTGTAACAAACAAATGGAGAAAATTATGAAACGATATGGAGTACATCATCATTTTGCCACAGCTTATCACCCTCACACCAGTGGTCAATTCGAAAATACCAACAGAGCCTTAAAAAGAATACTTGAAAAAACGGTGAAAGACAATCATGCCGTTTGGTCAAGAAAACTCGATGATGCTCTGTGGGCATTTCGTACGGCTTATAAAACTCCAATTGGTACAACACCATACAGATTTTTGAATAGAAAAACCTGTCATTTGCTGTCACACCTCGCCAATGGCGGAAACACGAGTGCAACATCATGGATATCATCACAACACATGGCGTCTATATAGAGAATTACTATATGCAAATAAATAGAGCAAAGTACAGACACAAGGTGTCGTAACGAGACCCCAAAATAAAACAACCAAAAACAAACTCCAAGGTATCTCCATTAAAACATAGAGTAATAATGAAAGACATTCGAGTATCCCAAACAAAGTTCAACTTAATCAAATTAAAAACTTAAAGGTAGTCATCCTCAAATGCAAACTAGTCTCTTCTAGTCACGTCCTTCTACCTTAGCCTTAGAATGCTCACCTGAAAATGATGCTTAAAAACGTCAACATAATGTTGGTGAGATTCATAGGTTTAAGACACACAAAACATTCCTCCGATAATAGTTCACTGTGATTACAAAACATAGCAGGACAGTAAAAATAGTTATCACACAACTAGCATGCAATTGGGACGGAACGTGCCCACCGATCCAAATACCACCACAATTGGGACGGAACGCGCCCACCGATCCAAGATAATGGGTAAATTAATACCCTCCGGCCGGACCACACAGAATAATAGTGAGTAGAGCCACTAGGACTTGCTACTCTCCAAATGGAATAATGGGAGCAAAGCTACCCTCCAAATGGACCACACAGAATCACCACACAACATGCAGTATACATATAATAACCATTACAAGTCCATGCATTTTATAACCACATAATCACAGTAACTCAAAATAATTTATCACAAGCATCATCTCCATCCCAAGTTAAAAACAAAGTAAAAATTGGGACTATGAAACTCACCTCAACCTTGCGGCTTCCAAATTATCCACACACAAATCTATACAAACAAAACAATACCACATTACACGCGACCAAGCTAAAAGCTATAGTCCATGTAATACATATATGATGGATGTCTAAGGTTCATATAACCCACCATGGATTACCTAGACTCCATACTAATCACCACCAAACACCTATACTCACTAAATCCCTTAAATAAAACCTTTCAAAAAACACATATTTTTAGGGTACTTTCACTCACATAAAATCACGACCAAAAATCATCCACAACTCACACCAAAAATTCACCATGATCCTTCATAAGCATAAAAGCTTCTCCCAGAAGGCCATACACCAAAAACATACACAAGTACCCAATGAAAAATCAAACATGACAACTATCCAGATTCGGATCTGAACGCACACCAAAAAGTTTTGACCTCTTATACATACTCGCACAACTTATTATCATCTAATTTTCGCGTGGAAGTCAAACATAATATAGAACTCACTTCCCACAGAAGGGCTAACCCAAACTACACTTTTTAAACCACTTTTGATCTCATTACTTCTAGCCTAAATCTGTCCCGGTTTAACTGTTTTGACACCTTAACTCATAAAATTCGTTTGACTGACTTCCCGACCTCAAAAACACTCGTGGTCAGACTTTTTGGAAAGCTATTTCTCTGAAATACAATTTAGATATAAAATTCGTGATCTAACTCATCTTCATCTATTAAATATCATCGAATCTCTACAGCCTTAATATTCTGTCAGAATCTTAACTCATTAATTATCAAGTTTTAAACCCTAATTACTTCACCAATCATCATAATATTACTAATTAATGATTCCCACATGTTTTATAATCATAATTTACAGATCTAAATATAAACCCTAATCCATCATATTATTGCTACATGAATTATATAAATTAATTAAACATTAGTATTAAAATTTTACCTCAATTCTTGAATGATGAAAACCCTAAAAAAAAATGTTCTTCTCCTCTTCTCTTGCTTGGTCGAAAATCTCAATAGGGGAGTTAGGGTTGTTTTGGTTTTGTATTTATAGTGGTCTATAGAAAATTCTAGATAACTTTTCCACCAAGAATTGTAATTAGAATAAAATTTTGTTTCCTTTTTTTTCCTCTATCCCTAATCGCCCCCCCCCCTATATATATATATATATATATATATATATATATATATATATATATATATATATATATATATATATATATTACACTTAAAACCTTATACTCTTTACATTTTATAAGAACCATATACCGAAATTAACACCTTACGCGATAAACTTTCGATTTTACGACAACTCAGAAAAATATCATTTTCAAAATAAAGTTTCCAAAAATAGATTTTCACACTTATATCTAATATAACCCATAAAAACAACCTCCACGTAACTTACTAACGTTCAAATATTTGAACGGAGACTTGTTACGCAAAATCACAAAACACCAAAACTACACAAGTCATTTCTACACCACCAAGGCGATCAAAATGAACTTATCCCAAAATTCAACGCTACTCAAACATGACGAAAACCTCACACCAAGGGATTTAGTGCTAACACACGTACATATACCGCTCATACCACATATATACCATATATAACACATAATACACACTAAACAAAAATTAAATAGGTTGAGACTATTAGTCAAACTAACCTGCTAAAATCACGGTTGTTACATCATCCCCCACTTAGGGAAATCGCGTCCCGAGATTTAATAGTTCGCCTCATCAACCTTCTCAGCAAACAACTTCGGGTACTTGGACCTCATCTGATCCTCACGTTCCCAAGTAAACTCAGGACCACGTTTAGAATTCCAACGTACCTTCACCAACGCTATCTTACCACGCTTCATACTCTTGACCTCTCGATCCATAATCTCAACAGGTTACTCAACAAAATGAAGAGTCTTATCAACCTTAATCTCATCTAATGGCACATGCAAACTAGCATCCGCCAAACATTTCTTCAGATTAGATACGTGGAACGTATCATGCACACTACTTAATTCCTCAGCAATCTCAACCGATATGCCACAAGTCCAATACTCTCTGTAATTTCAAACGCTCCTAAATACCTTGGTGCTAATTTGCCTTTCTTACCGAAACGCACAACACCTTTCCAAGGAGACACTTTCAACATTACAAGATCACCAACACTAAACTCCAAGGGCTTACGGCGATTATCTGCATAACTCTTTTGGCGATCTCTTGCTGCCTTAAGTCTTTCCTTAATCTGAAACACCTTATCCGTAGTCTCTTGCACTAAATCAGGACCAATCAGTTGGCTTGTTCCAACCTCTGCCCATAGAATAGGTGATCTACACTTCCTCCCATACAACATTTCAAATGGTGCACATCTAATACTGGAATGATAGTTGTTGTTATAGGAAAACTCAGCTAAAGGCAAATGAGTATCCCAGCTCCCTCCAAAATCAATAGCATACGCTCTAAGTAAATCCTCCAAGGTCTGAATCGTTCACTCACTTTGCCCATCAGTCTGTGGATGATACGCAGTGCTCATATCCAAACGCGTATCCAACGCTTTTTGCAACGATTGCCAGAATCGCGAGGTAAACCTACTATCACGATCAGAGATAATCGACACAGGCACACCATGTCTCGCCACAATATCATTAATATAAATCCTCGCCAGCTTCTCCATCTTATAATCCTCACGAATGGCCAGAAAATGTGTAGACTTCATCATCCTGTCCACTATGACCCATATCGTGTCATGTCCATTACTTGTTCTAGGCAACTTAGTAATAAAATCCATTGTTATTCTCTCCCATTTCCACTCAGGAATCGGCGGCTGTTGTAGCAATCCAGAGGGTTTCTGATGTTCAGCCTTAACTTTCAGACAAGTCAAACATTGGCTAACATATTCAGCTATTTCCCTCTTCATTCCCGGCCACCAGTAAGCATCTCTAAGATCATAATACATCTTGTCCGACCCTGGATGAATCGAGTATCTCGTCTTATGAGCCTCATCCATGATCAACTTCCTTACACCTCCTACCGATGGAACCCATATTCTATCTAAGAAATACAGTCCACCATCCTCCTTTTTCTCCATTTGTTGATCCAAACCCCGCAACATCTCAGCAGTCGCATTCTCATCCTTAAGAGCTTCCTCTTGCGCTGCCAATATCTTACCCTTAATTCCTGACTGCAATGTCATACACATCGCTCGTACACGCTTAGGCTTAATCCTTTCTTTCCTACTTAAAGCATCAGCTACCATATTTGCCTTTCCAGGATGATAGCGGATCTCGCAATCATAATCACTAAACAATTCAATCTACCTTCTTTGTCGCATGTTCAGCTCCTTCTGACTGAAGATGTGCTGAAGACTCTTATGATCTGTATAAACAACACTCTTTGTGCCATACAGATAATGTCTCCAATTCTTGAGAGCAAATACTACCGCACCAAGCTCTAAATCATGAGTGGTATAATTCTTCTCATGAACCTTGAGTTGTCGGGATGCATAAGCTATCACCTTACCCCTCTGCATTAGCACACACCCAAACCCTTGATTCGATGCATCACAATACACAACAAAATCATCTGGCCCATCAGGTAACGTCAGAATAGGTGCATTACACAAACTATCCTTTAGTGACTGAAAAGCCACCTCCTGCTCTTCACCCCAAACATACTTCTTGTTCTTCTGAGTCAACAAAGTAAGGGGTTTAGCAATCTTTGAAAAATTCGCTATAAATCTTCGGTAATATCCTGCCAATCCTAAGAATGAGCGTATTTCAAACGGCGTCGTAGGAGCCTTCCAGTTCTTGACCGCTTCTATCTTACTAGGGTCTACATGTATTCCTTCACTATCCACCACATGTCCAAGAAAATGTACCTTCTCAAGCCAAAACTCACATTTTGAGAATTTGGCGTACAACTTCTCTTTCTCCAGCAATCCAAGTATCAACTTCAAATGTTCTACATGCTCCTCCTTCGTCTTAGAGTAAATTAGAATGTCGTCTATGAACACAATCATGAATTTATCCAAGTAAGGCTTGCAAACGCGATTCATCAAGTCCATGAATACCGCAGGTGCATTTGTCAACCCAAATGGCATAACCGTGAACTCAAAGTGTCCATAACGAGTCCTAAAAGCAGTCTTCGGAATATCCTCCACATGCACTCTCAACTGATGATATCCTGGACGTAGATCTATCTTCGAGAAAAATCGAGAACCTTGTAGCTGATCAAAGAGATCATCGATTCGAGGAAGAGGATACTGATTCTTAACCGTTAACTTGTTCAATTCCCGATAGTCAATACACATCCGGAACGAACCATCCTTCTTCTTAACAAATAACACAGGTGCTCCCCACGGAGAGTGACTAGGTTGGATAAACCCTTTATCCTGAAGTTCTTGCAACTGCGCTGCCAACTCCTGCATCTCAGAGGGTGCCAAACGATATGGGGATTTCGCCACAGGTGCCGCTCCAGGAATTAACTCAATACGGAATTCAACTTGACGGATTGGAGGCAATCCAGACAAGTCTTCAGGAAAAACGCCCGGAAACTTTCATACCACAGGAATCTCTTCTAATTTACGTTCTTTGGCTTTTGCGTTCTTAAAGGATTTCAGCTTACTCCCTACGCATTCCCCTTGTATCCGAAGTATAACACCACTCTCTAATGGAATACGAACTACCTTTTCGTGGCATATGACCTCGGCCCTATGCTTAGACAACCAGCTCATCCCTATCACCACATCGAAACTCCCATGCCCAAAAGGTATCAAATCAATCGTAAACGGGATACCCTCTAACACTATGGTACACCCACGAATAACCTTGTCAACTTCTACTTCCCTACCGCTAGCTATTTCAATCACAATACTAGACCTAAGCTCACTAGGTTCAACATTCAGCAACTTAGCAAATTCAGTAGACACAAAGCAATAATCCGCACCCGTATCAAATAAAGTAGTAGCATAATGACCATTAAGAGAAAATGTACCAGTAACGACGTTCGGATCTTGCCGCGCCTCGTTAACAGTCATGGTATACACCCTTCCTCTAGCTACATCCTTGTTATGCCCTTGCCCTTGACCTCCTTCAATAGCCAGCCTGTTTCCTGCCTGACCAGGTGCCCTATTCAGCTTGGGACACACATTCCGAATATGATCTGTACTCCCGCACTCATAACACGCCTTACGGCCATACCCTGCGCCAACTGAATTGATTGGAGTCGCTTGAGTGATCACCGTACGACATTTCCTAGCAAAGTGCCCAGGTTTATTACACCTGAAACACGTACGGCATCCAGCTTGCTCATGATGATACCCATTGCATTTCACACATTTGGGAGCAGAATTAGCATACCCCCTACTGTCCGAGTTCCTTGTTACAGTCGGAGTAGCTACCATTGCAGGACTCGCTGTCACCACGGGATTCACCGCTACAAACCCTTTCCCATGCCTTGCTCTTTTGTTGTCAGTACCAGCACTAGCCTGCTTTCCCGCTTCAGTCTCCTCCTTCCTTCTCTCACTCGTCTTCGTGAGTACCCTACTCCTAACCGCTTCATCAGTTAGTGCCCCAGCCTTTTGAATAGCACTCTGAAGTGTCGTGGGTTCCGTAGCCCTAACCATGCTTCGAATTTGTGGAACCAACCCACGAATGTATTTATAAATACGCTTCGATTCGGGAGTAACCAAGTGAGGGACCAACTTAGCTAACTCGTGAAACTTGTCAGTATATCCCGCGTGATTAGCTCCAACCATTGCATGATTCCAAAATTCCTCCTCCAACTTCTGCATATCGTTACTTGGGCAAAACTCCTCCATCATCAGGGCCTTGAAATCCTCCCAAGTCATGCCCATTGCAGCAATCCTACCCCTAGCTTGGATTTGCGTATTCCACCAAGTCAAGGCCTTATTGTTTAGTGAACTTGCTGCATACTTAACTTTCTGATTCTCAGCACAACCGCTAATATTCATCACAGATTCCATCTTTTCTAACCATCGAGTGAGTACCAACGCACCACCCTTACCATCGTACTCCTTGGTCTTACACGCCATAAATTCTTTGTAGGAGCATCCATTGTTGCCACCCCCACTACTTCCAGCACCATTAGATTGAGCACCATCATCCCTTTGTGCGTTCACATGGTTAACAATCTCTGGCAATAAGGCTTCCAGTTGTTGATTGATCATCTGCTGAAAGATGGGGTTACTCTCTCCAGCAGTGGGCTCCGGCCTTCGCCTCTTTGGCGTCCGCTTCTTCGGCGTCCGGTAAGATCCACTCATTGGTGACTTAAATAGGCGTCTTGGTCTTTTTGGTGCCATTTCCTGGACACACAAATCATTAATACCGTTAGGCGCCATTCACGACATTCGCGAATATACATAGTCATAAGTATCCCCATCGAATGGGACAATTAACACAAATATCACAGTTAAATCAAATCCTACTACACGTAAGCATGTCATCATTGGTCAACGTAGCATTGGTCGTAAGTCCACATGTGTCGTGATACATGTATAATTATGTTGGCCACCCATAATTATAGATGTATCCTTTCACATGTGTACTCGATTCTAATACCACACCTAACAATAATAACACCTTACAATAACACATACACAAACTTAGAATAATCACATATCACACCCATAAAATATATTCCAAAAACCGCTCAAGCTTTATTATTAATTACTTGGGTAAAATCCCAAAATCCAACGGAATCCATATTCCAACACAATACCAAACATCTAACGTCACTAACAAACATCCCAAAACATAAAACTAAATAGAACAAAAGCACACACGGCTCGAGCTCCATCCTAGCGTTCGTCTATCTTGAAATAATTCAACTACTCGCCGTAGACTCCAGGTCCGAATCCACTTCGTCTTCCTCACTTAGCCATCCATTTCGGTTTCCCTCAGGCTGTGTCAGTGGACGACTAGCAAAGCCACTCTCGGGATTCCTTCCTTCCTCCTCTATTCGATCCACAAACCCATACAATTTACGAGGCTCAGCCCGAACTGCTCCTTCATCTTCTATGAATTTGAGACATTTCCCAGGGTACCTAGTCGTGGAGCCGTCTTTATTGGTTACCTCCGTCTCGTACACTTCTACCTCCATCCCACCCACGTTCACTAAGGTCATCTTTTCCTCGATCAGACATGGCCACAAGCTCGCAGGAATCAAAATCCTCATGCTAGCTCGCCTCAAGCTACCGATCCTCTTGCAACCAGTAGCGACAACAATTGCCCAACGAAGCTTGCTACGCGCGAGAGGTGCCATGCTAAAAATGACACATAAGATACTAAGTACGAGGGTCCAATAGACGTCCAAAACTCAACACAACTACCCATAAACTCAAGAAGGATAAACACGTAAAATACCATATTCACACATAGGCCCTAAATGCAACTATATGAGGGACTCCTAGGTTATAGTCTAGGTTCAACCACCTACTTCTCTATAACCAAGGCTCTGATACCAATCTGTTACACCTCGCCAATGGTGGAAACGCGAGTGCAACATCATGGATATCATCACAACACATGACGTCTATATAGAGAATTACTAAATGCAAATAAATAGAGCAAAGTACAGACACAAGGTGTCGTAACGATACCCCAAAATAAAACAACCAAAAACAAACTCCATGGTATCTCCATTAAAACATAGAGTAATAATGAAAGACATTCGAGTATCCCAAACAAAGTTCAACTTAATCAAATTAAAAACTTAAAGGTAGTCATCCTCAAATGCAAACTAGTCTCTTCTAGTTACGTCCTTCTACCTTAGCCTTAGAATGCTCACCTGAAAATGATGTTTCAAAACGTCAACATAATGTTGGTGAGATTCATAGGTTTAAGACACACAAAACATTCCTCTGATAATAGTTCACGGTGATTACAAAACATAGCAGGACAGTAAAAATAGTTATCACACAAGTAGCATGCAATTGGGACGGAACGTGCCCACCGATACAAATATAAATTGGGACGGGACGTGCCCACTGATCCAAATACCACCACAATTGGGACGGAACGCGCCCACCGATCCAAAATAATGGGTAAATTAATACCCTCCAGCCGGACCACACAGAATAATAGTGAGTAGAGCCACTAGGACTTGCTACTCTCCAAATGGAATAATGGGAGCAAAGCTACCCTCCAAATGGACCACACAGAATCACCACACAACATGCAGTATACATATAATAACCATTACAAGTCCATGCATTTTATAACCACATAATCACAGTAACTCAAAACAATTTATCACAAGCATCATCTCCATCCCAAGTTAAAAACAAAGTAAAAATTGGGACTATGAAACACACCTCAACCTTGCGTCTTCTAAATTATCCACATACAAATCTATACAAACAAAACAATACCACATTACACGCGACCAAGCTAAAAGCTATAGTCCATGTAACACATATATGATGGATGTCTAAGGTTCATATAACCCACCATGGATTACCTAGACTCCATACTAATCACCACCAAACACCTATACTCACTAAATCCCTTAATTAAAACCTTTCAGAAAACACAGATTTTTAGGGTACTTTCACTCACATAAAATCGCGACCAAAAATCATCCAAAACTCACACCAAAAATTCACCATGATCATTTATAAGCATAAAAGCTTCTCCCAGAAGGCCATGCACCAAAAACATACACAAGTACCCAATGAAAAATCAAACATGACAACTATCCAGATTCGGATCTGAACGCACACCAAAAAGTTTTGACCTCTTAGACATACTCACACAACTTATTATCCTCTAATTTTCACGTGGAAGTCAAACATAATATAGAACTCACTTCCCACAAAAGGGATAACCTAAAATACACTTTTTAAACCACTTTTGATCTCATTACTTCTAACCTAAATCTGTCCCGGTTTAACTGTTTTGACACCTTAACTCATAAAATTCGTTTGACTGACTTCCCGACCTCGAAAACACTCGTGGTCAGACTTTTTGGAAAGCTATTTCTCTGAAATACAATTTAGATATAAAATTCGTGATCTAACTCATCTTCATCTATTAAATATCATCGAATCTCTACAGCCTTAATATTCTGTCAGAATCTTAACTCATTAATTATCAAGTTTTAAACCCTAATTACTTCACCAATCATCATAATATTACTAATTAATGATTCCCACATGTTTTATAATCATAATTTACAGATCTAAATATAAACCCTAATCCATCATAATATTGCTACATGAATTATATAAATTAATTAAACATTAGTATTAAAATTTTACCTCAATTCTTGAATG